>APFE030377184.1:0-29684 GCA_000404065.3 Pinus taeda | reverse complement strand
ATACAAATCTTGCCCTGAAGGAGGCCCTTTCTGTTCAGATGAACTGCCAGATGCAGTGATCTGATTCTCCATGTATGTCTCCATTCTGTTGACAAACTGATCAAGGGAAATCAGTTTTCCTTGACTGCTCAACAGACTGGGCAGGCCTCTTGCTTGCAGCTCTACCTGTTTGGCCCTGAACTCCTCCACATCTGCTGTTATATCAAAACATTTTCTCTCCACTACCTGCACATAGCTTCTGAGTGTGAGTACCTTTTTGGCCTGGAGGACTGCTTCTGTCCTATTCGGAATGCCCAGGGCTGCCAATTCCTCTTCCTCATGTCTGTTTAGGTAATCTACCATTTTATTGGCCTGATCTGGCCTGTTACCTAACACAGCTTTAGCCCTATCAATGTCTACCTGAGCTTGGCTTAGTAATTCCATCTGCTGATGGATGGTCTTTATGGACTTCCATTGCTGGGTGATAGACTTGCTTATTCTGGCCCATAGAATTCTCTTTATTTCGGCCAGGGCTTTTTCTAAGTTCAGCTCCTTTCCCAAAGCCTTTATCCTGGCTGTCAAGGTCTTTATTTCTCTGCCTTGCTCGGCTACTGTCTGCTTGGATTTGTCATATTTTGCCTCCAACTCTGCCAATTTTTCCTTGGCTTTCTTTATCTCATCTGCCTGGAGCTCCATTTGTTTGACAGCCTTGGTTATGTCTTCTATGGAGGGGCTGTCTTGTTGGCCTGTTGTTGTGGCTCCTACTGCCTCTGTTGTGTGGGCCCCTGTTGTTGCTGATGTTGTTGCTGTTGTTGTTGTTGTTGTTGAAGTTGTTGGAGGAGCTTGGGACGTGGATTCTCCCTGTTTATCTTGTAATGCTCCCTCCAGTTGCTTCTCCAACTCCCTGATCCTCTGATCCTGTTGTAGCAGGAGGTCTAGCTGATCCTCCATCTTTTTCTATTCCAGAAGCTCTGCCGTCTGAGGATGTTCAGTTGGTGGCAGCTTTAATCACTTTTTGAGTGCCTTGAGGTCATCATCCTTTTTCTTCATAAGTGCTTTGACCCCTGTTGGGTCACCAGGATCATACCCCGTGTCAACAATGATGTCCTCTAGGGTTTTTATTCTGGTGTCCTTGGCCTTGGAGGACAATCTTTCCACATCTAGCTGAGTGTTAGTATTCTTTAGTGCTTCCTTCAGCTCATAGGCCAATGTGGCCTTTTCCACAAGGGTGGCATACTCCATTTCTCCAGCCTGCTTGTGGAGTTCAATTTGGTCCATTGGATGTATGTTGCTGGCCAGGACCTCCACCCTTGTTTTGGTATAATCTGCAGCACTTTTAGGCTGCTGCACCTTGGGTTTGAAATGGCTGAAGATCATCTTCTCTTGTTTGATGTCATAGACTGACATCAGCCTTTCCTGCATGGTCGGTGTAGCATCTATAAACTGTTTGTACACCTCCTGCCTCAATAGCTCATTTTGAGCCTTGATTTCTATAAAAGAAGCCTTGGTGCTCTTAGGCTTCTTGCTCTGCTGGGATCGGGAGGCCACCTCCAAACTGACTTGTAAATTTTGCTCCTGCTGGAAGGAGCTTGTTCCTGTTTGTAGGCTGCTCTCCTTGTCCTTCTCAATGTCTAGGACATCATCAGTGATGTCTTCTACTTCAGGAGAGTCTGCCCTTTGCCTTTTGGCCCCTGGCTGGTCTGAAGGTCCACTGAGAGGAGTGGACTCTTCTCTGTGTCTTTTAACTCCCCTTTCTTCATGTGCCGGGGTCTGTAAGACTGGGGCACTTGACTGCTGTGTTTGTGGAGGTGGAGTTCGTACTGCATGGGTCTTTGGCAGCCCATTCTGTGGCTTTTCCACTTGTTTCTGCTGCTGGCCTGAGTGCTGCTCTGGCAGCCCATTCTGTGGCTTTTCCACTTGTTTCTGCTGCTGGCCTGAGTGCTGCTCTGTCTCCATCTGGGTCTCCTGCTCTGTTTCCTTTTCTTTTTGCTATCCAGCCTGCTGTTGAGCCTGTTGCTCTGTCTGCTGTTCCTCTGCCCCTAATATGCTTTTACCTTTGTCCATGGCTGATCTTGATGTTGAAGGTGCTTGAAGTACAATTGTTTTTGATGAGGTCCCTTGTCCTACTGAGTAAGGCAATAATAAGGGTACCTGCTGCACATAATCCAGGTCAATAGTTTTTTCAAGCTCCTTTACATTCTTAAGCATTCTCTCCTCCTCAGTTAAACTCTCAGCTAGAGTATCTGGTTGCCATTCTTGCAGATTGGCATATTGTTCTATATGAGGGTATTGGCAATGCTTAATGGCTAGGAGCCTATACTTGGTTCTCCTAGCCGAGATGACTCCTTGAGGGTCATAAGGGACCCACCGAAAGCTATAAGATAGCTTGTATTTGTTTTTCAGGATCAGATCTGCATCCTCCCATCCTTCCTTCCTATTCATAATGAAAGGGCCCATTTCTCTCTTGAAGCTGAGGTGAGCCTTTTTCTTGGCGCCATGGAAGTGGGTGAGGTCCGATTGAATCAATTGTCTATAATATTCAAGTGCAAATAACCTCATTGGCACATATTTTTGGAGCCTATATGGGCAGACCTCGCATCCATAGATCCTGAAGACTGTATGGTGCTCATATAGGTACCAGTCACCTATCTTGTTTTTCTTGGAAAGCTGCAGAGCTATCTTTATCTCACTGGACACCCTGGGAGGCGGGGACTTCATTATCATGCAGCAGAGGGGGTAGGCAAACTGGTCAACAAATTCGCAAGAGGTATATGGTGAAATTGTCACGTTGTGATAGACTGAGGTCCAGAAGATAACAGACCTTCTTTCCCCTGTTTGGTCCAGCTTTCTGATATAGCATGGGAAGGCTTCAGAGTGATAGTACATGAACATATGGTAAAGGTAGCCTGAATACCTGAAGACCCCCTATCTATCTAATTTGGTCAGCTGATCATGGATCTTGTTGGCAATGAATTTGGCAAAGTTGTATTTTTTGGCAGGGGGTTGATATGGGCTGTATACAGATAGCATTGCTAGCATGCCTCTGTCCACATGTTCACTGTTCTGGTACCCCAATACATAGGCTATCATGTCCAGTAATAGCCTGCCCACCTCGTTGAATTGATCATTCTGATAGGGAGGGGGCTCTGAGGTATGGCATTCAGGCCTCATGAAGTCTCTGTTGATTCTCTGTAGTTCTTCCTGAGTCAGTTTGTCACCAGCGTCCATCAACTGGTTCATGGAGAATGGGATCAGCAATTCTGTCTGATCAAAATGTAGCATTTTGTTGATGGTCTCAGCATTGATTTGGAAAAGGATCCTCCCTGATGAGGTGCTGATGGCTCTATGCTCTGCATCATAATGTTCAGCACAGAGGTGAATGATTTCAGGGAAAACCTTCACAGCTGGGAGACAGTAATAGGGCAGGTTTGATTCCCAGACTCCATGTGTGCCATGTCCATCCCTGTGGTCTTCCCTTAACCTACTGAAGGTCTGTAAAAAGTCCCTGCTCCCTTCAAAGTCTCCAATGAGACTATCCTTATCTACTAGTGTCTGGGCTTCCAGCTGTTTGTTTGTCTGACTTTGTGAGGCTACACTGATGGATGAAGTTGCAGGAGACGCCATGATAGGAGCTGGTTTGTGGAAGAATGGGTAGTTATTCAATCAAGTGCTTCTGGCTTTAACTCAACTGCTAATACAGTGAGTTCTTCCTTTGCAGAGGGAATTGGCAAGCTGGATTATATGTTTTTTCTGTGAAATTCACAGGGTGTGAATGGTTACTGAGAATTTTTGCAGGGTTTCCTCAGGTTTCTCTGTTGTAACAGCAATTGGATTGTACTTGGCAAAAGGGAACAATGCCGAGTACCTCGGGAAGGATTTCGGGGTTTCAGTCCGCGAAACGAGCACTGTCTTACTGAATTGCGGTTTTAGGGTGCTGTAGGTTGCTTGACAGGCTTTATGTGCTAGGCAGAACTATAATTTGTAGGTTTTAATGGAGTTAATTGGTGGATTTACAGAGAATTTAGAAAGCACGGGCGAAACGGGGGAAACTGGCTAAATACCTGGATAAACCGGCTTGGGCACTTGCGAGCTGAGCTGTGGAGGCTTGGCACCGTGAATTCTGGACTTTCAACGGTCGGAATCTTCAAATTGGCTGTCGGGGTCAAATTTCGCAGCAGCTGGTTGTTTAACGGCTCTCTTTCTTAATCAAATGAAAATGACAAAAAACGGCTTATTAGGCCGGTTATAACGTTAATTTTTGCAAAATAACGCGATTGGCGCTTTTCCGCTGATGACGTCAGCATGATGTCATGGTGGGCCCGCCGTACGGTGCTGATGTGGCGCTGACGTGCTGGCCAGGGTGGCGGGACATGGTGGCAAGATGATGCAGTGGCAAGATAGTGTGGAGGTTGACGAGGCGCGGGAGCGGACGGACGTGAGGTGACGTCAGGGTGACGTGGTGGTGGGAGGCGGTAAGTGGAGTGGTGGTAAGCGGGTTCCCCGCACCGCTTTTGGAGCAAAGGTGGTATCAGGGAGGGAGCTCCAAACAACCTCCGTGCCCGCCACGCGTCCCTGTACGGGCCGAAAACCGCTCTCCCCGGACGTTATCGGTCGGCATATCGGGTCATGATATTGACCGCCCACCCTTGGATCTCGACCGGCGGAGATCGGACGGCTGGCGGGTCCTCCGACTGGTCGTGCATGTTTGGGAGGGGCCCGCCCGGCCATTAAAATATTCAGTTTAATAATACGCCGAGAACTTTAGGATTAGGGGTTTTTTGCGGGTTTAGCATGGGTTCGGGCGAAAAATCATTTATAGGCGCAAACTATAGAAAAAAGGGTCAAAACGGGTTTTATAAAATATAAAGGGAAAATGACCCCCAACCTTAGGATAAAGCACAGGGAGGGTAATTTTTCAATGCTTTCCGCCCCTTTGGTGATTTTCTGGGTTTTTCAAAGGTTTTTCAAGGTTTTGAAGGTTTTTGAAGGTTTTTCAAGGCAATATGGCATTTTGGGTAGGGAAAGTGGTTTCAGGGGAAGCAAAAGGTGAGTCATGGGTTCTTGACCTTGACCAGGTGTCAATTCAAGTCCCAGGGAGAGAATATTATGGCTATAGTGCCAGGGAGGGGATATTTATGCATTGTGGGGTTTATACACCATGGTGTTTATACTAATAGGGATAAAGGGGTATAGGGGGCTAGAATAGTAGAATTAGCTGTTAATATGGAGGAAACACATGAGTGAGGACTAGTTCAACCAAATTTTCTCTGAAAATCATTTGAAACTAGGAGTAGTTCAAAATGAAAAGATTTTTGCACAAGAAATGTGGCTTTTGAAGGCCATTAATATCATGACAACATCTTTGAGGTTGCTGCATAAACCAGAGGGTGATGGGGTGTTAGTAAGGAGTAATATACATATGAAAACAGGGGAATTAGTCATGCACCAGTGTGTTGCCTTTCTTGTAGATGTTTCAGCAAGCTTAGTTTTGAAAGAGACAACTTTTCTGCAACCCCAGCTACCTACCCAACTAGATTTCCTAGCATTTTTTGTTCCTTCTTGGAGGGTGCACTTGGACTTGCAAACCCTTTGAATGCCTTTTCTTTTCATTGGCTTTTTTGCTTGGATATCCTATCTAATACAACCCTTATTCCTTCCGAGGTCCCAGATTTAGCAGTTGGGAACCTTAAGCTTCTCTACCTAGCTATTGATCTGCCAAGATTAAACAGTTTGGACAGATATCATTCTCTATTCTACAACAAGGAAATTGAAAACATGGCATGATCCAGATTAGACTGTTGGACCAGCCATCAAAATTGAGTTTTGTCAAAGCTGATACAGACATTGTCTTCTTAGGGAAATATGGGATCTTTGCATTTGTCAAAGCAGAGCATATTTGGACCTTTGATATCCAATCATGAAATATGAAACCTATTGGTATAGGTATCCAACAGATTCTTATCCTCATTTAGAGGAGTCTGTACAATAAGAGGATTATTGATGATGTTTTATGGCTTAGCCAACTCTTTTGTTATGTCTAGCTATTCAGATTCCTCTTGCTCTTGAAGTTCTTCTTATGGTAGTTGCTCACTGTGTTTTTGTGTCTCCCTTTGGGATTGTGATTCTTCTGGCACCTGTATAAAGGAATCTTCGTCAATTCTTCTTTCTAAATCAATCAACACATTATTGACAACAATTTCTATACTATCCCTGTCTACTAGAATGTTCTCCACCCATTCCAATTGATTTTCATATTGTTCTATTTGAAGAATTCGGTGGTGGATGTAGGGAGACAATATGTTTTTCTATTTTCTATTATAAATGACATCAAAGGGGTCATATCTCTAGATGAAAATTTGTTTGAGTTGGATCCCTTGAAGAATTTCCTTTGCAAATCTTCCAGCTTCTCTATTGTTACACACAAAGGGGCCTAGCTGGTCTTTTACTTAGAGTTGTGCCTTTTTCTTGGCCTTCACAAAATGTACCTCATCAGAGTTGATTATTTTTGTGTAGTACTCCAGAGTAAATAATCTCATTGGGAGGTATCTTGGCAATTTGTAAGGTGCCAATTCGCAGTCATATATTCTGATTTTAGTGTGATCTTGGTACAAGTACCAATCTCCCACTTTGTACTGTTTGGACAACTATAGGACCCTCTTGATGTATGCATTGATTCTTGGAGGAGGGCTTCCTATCAACATGGTAGCTACTGGAAGCACAAATAGATCTATAAAATTTGTATAGGTGTATTGAGATTCATATTTGTGGATTAAAGGGCTCCAGAAGACTACTAATTTAAGATTGCCTCTGGTGTCAAGCTTCTGAATAGTGAAGGGAAATTTGTCAGCTTGATAGTAAAGAAAGAGATGACACAACATTGATAAGTATTTGAATACTCTTTCATTTTCCAATCTCATGAACTGATCATGCATTTTGTTTTAGATGAATTTTTCATAGTCAAATATGATGGCAGGGGGCTGCCCAGGAGTGAAAATGGACATATAGGCAAGAATAATCTCACATATTCACTAGTAGTATAGCCTAGAATACTGGATATCATTGATATGATGTCTTTGCCAAGCTGAGAAAAAAATGATGACATGTAAGGAGGGGGATCCTTTGGTATGTGTTTTTCTTATACAATGAAAGTCTGGAGTATTTGAGAAATTTTGGAAAGGGGAGTTTAGGGATTCTGTTAAGCAAGTATCCAATAGAAAGGGGAGTAATATTTTGACTAGATTGCAATTGCAGCATTTTATTTATGGACTTAGTGGTGATGGTGAAAAGTATTGTTTGGTCGGGGTACATCACCGCTCTTAAGATGGGATTGTAGCTCGTATGAAAATAGTGAACAATTTCAAGGAAGATATGGGTGTTGGGGAATTGGTAATTGGGTAGGTTTGATTACGAGAGACCTATTTTGTCTGCATGGTTCAAGTACTGGTCTTTGTACTTGCAGCACAATTTCAATGGGGATTCTTCAATAGATATGTCTTTAATTTGAAAGTCTTTGTTTGCTAATAGGAGATGGTCTAAATCCCTATGGGGAGTAGAAATGGGTAGGATATTCAATGTAACTAGCGCAACCATCCTTGGTTCTTGTGGATTCAACGAACGGGGCAAAAGGTATTCTATAAAATTGGGGGTCAATTGGTTTATTTTGGAATGGTTTGGAGTTGTTGGGCACCTGTTTTACTTAATTACTTAATAACTTACAGGAATTGAGTAAAGGTTCAGGAATTCAATAGGGTTTATTAGTGAATTTGGGTAAATACCTGGTTTTGGCTCTAAATGGATTGATGGGTGACTGTACACAGTTCGCAGAAAATGCATGCGAATGAAGGATGGTCTGGAACTTTAGAAACTTCAGTAGTTTGGTAGTTGTACATGGGTTGACGGTCGCATGTACTCTTGTGCTTGCATGGAGGTCTAAGCGGTCTCTTTCATGATAAGACTAGAAACAATGAGTTTTTTTAGTTTATTTGCGAATTCGATTGTTTTGGTGGGTACACAGGGACAGGTACATTTGGAGTTAAATAAGGGATGAGATGTTTTGTCGTTTAGTGGGAGGTGGCAAGTAGTTTTACTTCGCATAGCTTTTGGGCTTGAGAGGTTTTGGGGGAAGGCTGCCTGATGCCATTTATCGGGCACCACATAGAGATGGGGGGAATAGTGAAACCACCCATATCAGGTGGGCAAAGGTTGGCCTCTGGAGGTCGCCCAATATGAGCATCAACCATCGGATCAAATGGGACCTGATCGCACGGTGATCTGGGCGGGGATTTGATATGAGGTTTAATGGATGGGCCCGTCGGGGTTTTAAAAGTGGAATTTTTTAATTAATCATGGGTTATGGAGGATTAAGGGCATCAAGGATGATTTCATTGGCGGGGGTTGATTATTAATTAACTACAGATCGATTAATTAATCTCTTTTATTTGGCGGAGGGTTTTCGTTCTTAATTAGTTGCTGATGGACTAATTTTAACCTATTAATCCTTTAATAACATTAATAAAGTTTATATTTCAAACTTTGGGATGGGATATTAATATTAAGGGGTTTTAATAAATACATAGGGAAAAGGGTTATCTTCTTGGGAGTTAATATATAACTAAAGTCAAAGGTTAATATGAATAAAGGCAGAAAATGTTTTTTAGCGCTAAGTACAAAAATGAGTTCTTTACAATTTGTTTTGCTTTTCACATAGAAAACATAAAAACTTAGGCTAAGTATGAATTTGTGGGTTTTTTGTAAAAGGGGGTTTTTATGGGGGTAATGGCTTTTCCTTGAGAAAAATAGTGTTTAAACCTTAGGAAAAGGGGTTTTATCATGTAAAATGATTTTTCCTTAGGAAAAGAGATTTGTTGGGGAATATGAGTGAATTTGAGGGGGTGAATTCTTATGAGGGGACCTTTAGTACTTAAGACCTATAAGTCATTGGGTCGAGGGCTCGGTCCCTCCAGAAGTTAGAGAAGTGATCTGAGCCCCTTTAACTTAAGATTCTAGGTACATTAAGACTTTCTTTGGAAATTAGTTAAGTGAAAAATGTAATGAATGAGGGAGGTTAATCAGTTGACTTTGTGTGCTTCGGTAAATGCTCAATAAACTTAGAAATTTGATGATGAAGATGACTAATATGATCTTTATCTAATCAATCATCACAACTCCGCAACCATTCAACTGCTTACCCATCTACTCATCCTACCATTTTTTCTTCTCTTTATTAGGGTGCACTTAAGCTGGCAAACTCTTTATCAAAACCTTTTATTTTCTTTTACAAAAGTAATCTATTTAAAACTAACCTTATTACATCCAAGTGCTCATATTAAACAGTTGAGCTCCTTTTATTTTACTCTACCTATCTACTTATCTGCCAAGATTAAACAATTTGGTCAGATTTTATTTTATATCTCTAAGCATAAAATTGAAAACATAAAATAGCCAAGTTTAAACAGTTTGACCATCCATAGATTGTCACAAAGGTAACAAGCTGCACATAATCTTATATTTTGCATAAAAAGTAAATAGTAGTGGCATTTTGTCTTGCACATTTTCATGGTATTTTTCTTTCTTGGGGTTCTTTTTTTCATCTTTTTTGACGTTTTTTATTCTTTTCGTCCTTTGATTTTTATTTTAGGACATACCCTCTTTACATTTTTTTAATTTTTTGATTTTTTGAATATGGAAAATGTTTGCAGAAAGCAAAGGTATGTACATTACAAATTTGACCTCAGCTATTCAAATATTATGACCCCTATTGGTATAGGAACATAATAGATGGATCAGGATCATAAAGTCTTAAATGAGTTATCATTATGTGGTTTGATCATGGAAAATATAGATCTGAATACTGATGCATGCTTTATTCTATAAATGTTATGATCTGGGTATGGCTGAAGTCTGGAATGTCTGTGAAGTTTTAAGTTAGTATTTGCAAACATGTACGTTGTTTCACTCCGGTAAAAGTGCGTATGCACACTGGTTCGACACATTGAAGTAGCATATACCTTATGAACTATGATGTTTGAAGTTGCAGTTGGTTCTAGTTGTTGATGCAGAGTTCTGAGCTATGCTTTATGTTCTGGTGACTGCATTCTGGTGATAGTGATCTGAATGTTCAAATTTATTGATTTTCATTTACTTTAGTAATGATGGATGAGATCTAATGATGGATCAGGATCATAATGACTTATCATTATGTGATCTGATAATGGATGGGCTAGATCTGATTGCTAACACATGTTTTATCCTTTATATGTGATGATCTGGGTATGTCCAAAGTTAGGAAGTGCAATGAAGTTTTAAGTAAGTATCTGCATATCTATATGTTGGTTTGCTTTGGTGAAGTTTCATATACACACTGGTTTGGCTCTTCCAAGTAGCATATACACTCTGATGCATGGTTTTTAGGTTACAACTAGTTCTAAATGATGATGTAGTGTTCTCGATTTAGATCTGTGTACTGGTTACAATAGTATATCTATTCCAATTGATTGGTTGAAGTTGATTAAGTATGAATGAATGGTTAATTTAGTTGTATCAGAGGTTCATAAGTTGTTAGTGATTGATTGAGTTTGGTTGATTCAAAGATTGAGGATTGTGTTTCAGTGATTGGTTGATGCAGATGTATTTGATGGTTGTATTGCAATGGCGATTGATTCTAAGATTTAATGTTGTTGATGGGTCCAGTATGAAAATTAGATGAAAGGAGGCTTTCATGTGTATTGTTGTGTACCAAGAGCATCCAATCTAAAAATTTATGAAACGTGGTCCCTAGAGGAAGAAAGAAGTTTGTATCATTCTATAGGTCAACACCTATGTACTATTAAACATATTGGCCAGTACAAGAGCTAGGGGGTTGTAGCTCCCTTCCAGAAGAAGCTGGAGAATGAGAGAAGGTTGTCACCTTCTGAAAGTAGAAGCCTGCGTACTAGTACGAGTCTACACTAGTACAATGTTCTAAACATATTTTCTTATTATTAAAAGAAGACAAAGATGACAACAGTAGGTGGTTTTCACACACATTGGGTTTCCACCTTAAATCTTGGTGTTCATATGTGTTGCTTATGTGTGATGATTTATTCTATTATTATTGCACATGGTTACTATTTAATGTTTAATAAAGTACTGATGGATTGATTAAAGATCAACATATGATGAATTAACTGAATCATAAGTTCACTGGATATGCTTTGGTTGATTTAAGAACAGTTGCATGCATAGGTGAGATCCCTTCACTGAAGTAGCGTTTATAAATCTAATTATGGAAATGAAAAAGTTATTAATTTTCTAATACTGATTCACTCCCCTCTCAGTATTATTTCCAACAGTTATTCCTTAATGATGGAGTAGATTGTGTCGTACATGATGCAAGCTGAAATTAAGGCACAAGAAAACCAAGGTTCACCTATAGGATCAGAGGATTCTAGGGCCACAGATGTGGTCGAGGAGGCGCAGGATGAGGGTAGGGTCAAATCATCTGTTACAACTATGGCGAAGCATGACACTTTGCACGGGACTGTCAGAGCCCCACATGTATATATTGTAAGTATCACAGAAAATTTGATCATGTGATTAAATATTGTCCTATTTTAATAGCTAAGATGTAGGAAAAGAAGAACCAATAGCCTGCACAAAACCTACAAATGATGAGATAAGAGTTGTTTGAGGATGATCCTATTATAAACATGGTGAGAACAAGAAGTAGTGTAGCTAAAGAAGTTGGCAATACAGAAGAAGAAAAACCTAAGGTGGATACATGGGTTAGGAAAGCTGGACTTAAGAACAATGGGATCAATATGTAGTAAGAGAAGGCAAATTTCATGGAGGCGAAGAATTTTTTTTATGGATCTAGGAGCTTCAATGTCAAAGAAACCATTGTAGTTAATTCCACATAAGAACCAGCCTGAAACAACAAGAGAAAATCTTGATTCGACTGTTTTGAAGTCCTTTCAATAGACATGCATGAAGTTGTTAAGAGATCAAAAAGAAGTGGAAGGGTTACAAGAGTTGATTGACAACTGTGCTGGGAAAGAAAATCCTCGAGCATAATAGTGCACAATAAATAAGATCTAGGGAAACAAAAAGAGAATGGGTCGAGAAATGAGACTGACAGCATAGATCAGAGAATTTGAAATGGATCAAGTAATCCTGGATATAAGATAAGATGTGAATTTCCTACCTAAGTAGACATGGGAGTGGATGGGACAACCAAAGTTACAATGGTCATCAATCCAGCTGTGCATGGTGAACCAACAGAAGATTATTTCAATGGTTCCACTACATGGGGACTTTGTAGATATTGAGGGAGTTAGTGTAATAGTAGATTTCGAAGTCAATGAGATCGTATATGATAGTAATCCACATTCAAAATTATTCCTGCCAACCAAAAAACCCCTAACTATTGGCCCTTTAGGTAACAGCTTGCATACGCAGGCTGCGGTCTCACCTGAAGCAGTATTAGGGAATGACATAACTAGGTTTCTCCATCTAGAGGCCTCTGTCATGGGTTCTTGTAGTTCTTATGGCTTAGATCTATCTTTGCGCACCCTTAACCCTTCTGAACAAAAAATTATTGTAAATTCACTTAACAACTTCTAGATCTTCGAAAAGGTTTATATTCATTCATAACATGCATAAATATCACAGATATACTATTTCCGTGCAACAAATAAGAATTAATTCATGCAATTCATAACACAAAGCGAAGATAAATAAACTTGCAGAAGTAAGAAATAATACATAGTTGCACCCAAATTGGCTCAAAACTATCTTTATTGAGTATAATCGTTCAAATACAGACTTCTTTTCCCTGTGCAATCAGCTGCAGGGACCCATGCACTTCGCTTGCAGACTTACCAAGGTCTATATGTACTCAGTTGCAGGATCCTTCCCCCTTCACCTAACTATAGGAAATAGACCTTTCTTGTCTTGACTACTTGCCCAATACAATGATTCTTCACAAATGTTACTTCTCTAGACTCACTATGACTCATCTATATATAGCATTTTTCTTATAATACCATGGTCTGTGGACCATGGGTGGGTCTCAAAAGCCTCCTAGCACCTACCCATTTAAGGGACTAAACCCCCTTTGACTCATACTATCTTCACGCTCATCTTCCATATTTTTCAGAGACTTTACACTTTATACAAAAATATATCAATTTATACTCAAATTGTGACCCTAGGGACCCTATCCCAACAGGCCCACAACACAAATTGGGTGACTCAGCCTCGAGTCACTCGACTGGAAAAACAATCTTCTCCCAGACTTCGTGGAACTCCACCTTCAGTACCTACAAATCAGCAGTACCCTGCACCACAACCTATTTTTTAATTCTTCGACCAACTTATTTGTAGTAGTGCCTTTCACTGCGAGGCCCATCGTCCTTTGTGTCCCTGGATGGTCTTCAATTTTTCTTGAATTTATAGAGTGAGCTAGCTATCTTCCTCTATCCATGGTTGTGTTATAGCCTTTAAGATGGCCTCTTTTCTTTGCATCTCCTCAATCTATGTTTGCAATTGTTTTCCTTCTGTCAATCAAGCGAAGCATTGGACTAGCGCCAAAGTGCGCACAGTCACCTTGAGCTCCTAAAATTTGTGCTACTTCTCCCTGATATTTGTACCAATTTTCTGTGGAGTTGGGTCCTCCTGTAGAGAGATCCATAGTTTCATTGCCTACTCAAAGAGATTTTTTCAGTCCTTGACTGTTGCATCTAAAGTGGTCATTCCCTCTTTTATGGCTGCAAGGCGCTACTCCCAAACTTTTGGGGAGTGGCTAGCTACAATTTTAACTATAATTCGGAGATCTACATATGTAACTCAAATCTGACTCAACCGATTTCCTCCTTTGATGCCTTGACTGTTGCAGCCAACTTCCTAATATTTTCTAGTGAGGTCGTGTCTTCAGGAATGTGGAGTTTTTGATCTGAAGATGAGGCTCTTAGGCTTCTTGTCTAACTTACAATAACCCCTCCCACTTCCAAAGCTTGAATTTTCCCAAATCTTATTGATTAACCAATGCAGAAATGAAAATATGCTTGACAATATAATGTATGTTGTTAATTGTTTTAAACTAATTATATACTTTAAAATCTGTTGTTTGTGCTAATATGTAAGTGTGCTTGAACTAATATATAAATACATGTAACAATGAATAGAGCAGCAGTTAAAAAAAACAACACATAAGATAGCAATTTAATTAGGAGTTCACCCACAACTCTTTTGGGCTACATCTCTGTGAACTCTAGTCAACTCAACTAGGCTCTCTGGGATTATGGCAGCAATATTTTTACAAGCTCTCTGGCTCAACTCCATAGTTTGCACAAAAACAATAGGTTTAGAATGCCATTCGGTCTCCAGCTTTGAAGCTCTTGTCCTTCTGGCTCTCGACTCTGGCTCTGGATCTTAGCTTTGGCTCTTGGCTTTGGCTCTAGCTTCTTTGGCTCTCTTTGGTTTACAACCCTCTGGATTTCCACTTGAACTCCAAGTGACTCCCTTGGCTGCATACGCTTCCACTTTTTCTTTTTGTGCTGCTTGTTTTTCTACTGCCTTTTTTCATTGCTCTCTTTTTCATTAGCTTCCTTCTTTGACTTCACTTTTAGCAACAAACCCCAAGAACAACCTCAGAAACCAAAAACCCCTGTTGTTTCTAACATTCATGGATTTTAAGCCAAATTGGCACTTCCTGTTCACTTTCCCTTTTGGGCTCTCTGTCTTCTAGCCTTTGTCTGCTCAAATCCCCTCTCTGAGAGTTAGCAATCATTGCTAAATGCCCTTGGGGATAGTGGCCACCTGTGCTGTAAAGAAATGGAACCATCGGCGCTTGAAATCCTTAGAAACATTTGTTCCCTATTTACATAGAGAAACACTGTAAAACATGGGAGAAATCTGTTGAAAACATTGTTCATCAGAATTCAATTACTATGAATTCTGGCCTATCAGGTTTGCCCATAATCGCTTATCACAAGTCACAGTGCCCATTATGTAGCTTCCCTTTATATTTAGGAAATATGTTAAAAACACTACGAAATCCCACAAAACGAACTTATAGTGGATTTGAAATATTAATCATTTGCATTTCGAAACCCCTTCGAGTCCGGATTCATCACATAAGTGCATTCCTTTGCTTTTTGTTTATTAAACGATATATGCGAACATGCACATAAAACTGCCTTTTGAAGGACTTCAAAATATATCAATTACCACCTATAGCCTCGTCGGGTCCGGCTATCACATCACACATATACATATATATAGCCCCATGTTGTTGCATAGCTCCGATGTGATATTGTGATGCAATCGCGTATCGCATAAGCCCAGGCCATTTGGTAATCACTCTGTTGTAATCGTTGATTGTGATATCATGATCGCAATAATCATATAACATGTTCCAATATCCTCCTCCTGCCACCACCGATTGCGATTTGCTGATCAGATTTGGACCGTTGATCAGCTAGATCCAACAGCTCCTATTCATTGCTCTATTGGCCTCTGATATGCTTGATTTTCATTGTTTCTTCATGTTTTTTTGCCTCTCGATAGTGTTATCCACGTTTTTTAAAGGTTCTCCCCTATGCGATAATTTTGATCTTTTAGGAGATTTTGAAGACTTAGAGGGTTTTCAGGATCCCTTTTTAGGGGATTTTTCTCCTTTTTCCAAAGGATAGAGGCAACATCATTTTATGATAACTTCTGCATCCTAAGTCAGTTTTTTCCCATTCAAGATGTAGCAGATTCAAAATGAGACGATCTCTGCGATGGGGCTAGTTCCAAAAACTTCCTTGGACTTTAATTTTTCCTCTATGAGGAACACTTGGACTTAGCAGCCTATCCAAAATCCATTTTAAATTAGTTTTGGTAGCGTATTACATGCCTGTGTAATGGTTTCCTCCAGGTTCTTGCTCCCCATGGCTATTTCTTCCTTTTATTTCAGCACCTACACCTTTTCTATGAATATTTGTTCATTGTTGGTCTTTACTTCATTGATTACTAGTAGCGTGAGTTTCTCCCTAGCCTTGAGCTCATTGGATACTCCTAGATGTAATTCGTGGAGGGTTTGGATAGGTAGCACCGCGACGTTGACACCCACATTCTTGATCTATGCAAGCTAGGTCTTTGCTTCATATGTCTGTGCATGTAGGGATCCTTCTAGTAATAGTATGACTCTAAGATCTAGAGTTTGAACTGTTTCCAACACAGTCATGCTTGCTTGCTGCAGGCTCGCTTGAATCCCACTCTCCTATCCAACACTTAATTGTAACCATCTTGTTTGAATTTGTAGTTCATGCAGATCCTTCTGCACATTCCCAGAACTTGCTGATATTGTTGCTCAAATTGCATCCATAGTTCTGTGGTTGTGTAACAGACCTTGTCTCTAATTGCATCCAAGTCCCCCTAAGTGAGGACCATTGGATCAACATGTGAGCGCTTGTCGGATTTCATCTTCCTTCTAGTCCCAGAAGTTGTCTCCTTGGTCCGCTTCTGGATTTTAAAGGGAGTGATCTTCTCCTCATCACTACCTCCTTCGACATCAAATTCCCCTTTGTCCTCAGTGTTCTTAGAAGCAGAATCCTCCACATCAATAGTGGTCTCCTTAGCACCCAGTCTTTCTTAGCAGTGGCGTTAGCAACAACTTCATTCTTCTTTTACGCAACGTTCTCTTGAGTTGTGGCCTACTTAGCCTCCTTCTACTTCTCCATTGTTGTGGCCTGCATGAATGAACTTTCTCTGACCTTTCTCATACCTGCGCCGAAATATGATGGCTACAGTCACTCTCTTGGACATTTCCCCACAATCTCCTGTGCATCAGCCTCACTCACCAGGTACAACAACTTGTACCATGTCTTCTTCGGAGCCTTCCTCACATGGATAGATAGATTGTGAAATTCTACCTTGAACTCTGCATGGGCATCCAGTTACTCAAATAGAGTTGGTGACAGCCTCGGCCACTGACTGATCACCATGCGGAGATCCATCTTGACCAATAGCCAGAACATCTTCGTCTCCATGACCCTCGTAGGGTCCTTTGTTTCCCATAGTGAAGCGAACTTCACAGCCTTTTTTAAGTCAACATCTAGTGGAGGGAATTTTATTTCTTCTGGAAGCCTCCACATGACTAGATAAATCAAGAACGGTAACCAGGCATAATGGAATGTCTTTCCCTCATCCTGTGCTTTGTGACAATTGAGAAACAATTCTTTACAAAGGTATTGCACTGAATTTTACTACACTCCCTTAGCACATTAAGCCATAAGAGAAATTACTAGCATCGAAACCTCATCTGCATGACACTTCCTCATGACCTTACAAGCCAAGATCTACATGGAAAATTGCATCACCTTGTTTCTAATAGAGTAGATGGAATATCATGTGACTTCTTTACTAAGCTGAACTCACTCTTCATTTTGTCTGTGAGTTTCTTTTCCTTGGTCTTTCCTCCAAACTCCTTGGCTAGATCCACCCCTTGGTGTGGCAACCTTTTGATGTAGTGGATTAGAATCTCTATAATGGGGATGGGTTCTCCCAACTAGAGACACCCATCATGTACCAAGGTAAGCAATTTTAGAAGGCATAACATATTGATATTCATCTTACTCAAATGTTGCACCCACAGCATGTTCAGGAACCCTGCCATTAGGGGATTTTTTAGGTCTACAATGGGCCTCCTAAGAAAAATGTACAACCAAAATAAACTTTATAAGAACCGATAGGATTCAAGATGATGATTTCAACCATGGGGGATGATTCACCACTTTTGAAGTAAACAAGTAAAAAGTTTAAAAAATAATAAAATAATAAAACTACTTTTTCAACTCATATTTTCAACTTATCTCCCTAAGGATTTACTCAAATTTCAAGCGAAAGTACTTGTTGGATGAAAATTTTGATTTCTCATCCAAGGATTACACATCTTGCATACTTTTGATCAACCCTAATACACAAAAAATGATAAATAAATTAAAAAATATGATTGCAATCACATTTTTCATGTATTTCTTAGTTTTCATGTAGCAGGGTTCATCAAAAGTATGCAACATTCATACTCCTAGGATGAGGAACCAAATTGTGCATCCAAGAAGTGTTCATTCTCGAAATTTGAGTAAACGCATAGGGTGATAAGTTGAAAATACAAGTTGAAAAAATATTTTTTTTTCTCCCTCCAAAATTTAATGATGTAATCTAATATTCTTTTATTATTTCCACCATTATTTTATAATTTCCTTAGGAGGCCCATTTTAGACCTAAAAAATCCCCTAATGCTTCACAACCCCCGTGTCCCATTTCATTGGCTCTAGTCGCATGACTCTGGTCTCCTCATAATAGAGCTTTGTGAAATACTTGTTTGGCACCAGCTGGGGGAATTTATCATGATCTGCCAGATCCCAATCTTCCATTTTTAGCACAAGAATGTGCCCTAAGGGAACACCTTCAAATACCACCTTCTCCAACAGTAAGGGTGTATAAATCATAAACTTAGTGGTGTATGGATCTTTTGGTGCCTTTTCTTTGCCTTTTCGCGGAGCGATATACATTGGGAGTTGAGTTATAGGCTCACCTTCTTCAACTTCCAACGCCTCAAGACCTCTGCAAAGCTCTTCTTCATCAAGATCAATGGGTTCATGTGGTTGTTTTGACTTTTCCATTTTCCCTTTTAGCAAACCTCAATGGGTTTTTTCCTTGGTGATTGTCTCACTAGAACTGGTTGCAGTTTCTTCTTCTTCTTCTCAGTAGTAGATGACTTAGATCTACGCGACCTCGATGTCATAGGTACAGAAGGTGTTGCTTCTACTGGTTGTGTGACTTCAGGGGTCGCAACATCATAACTAGTTGCTTATGCAGGGTTAGTGGCCGTCATTCTCTCCAAGAAAGTCTCATGGAATGATTTAGGCACATTAGCTAACCCTGGATGTAATAAAATATCTTCCCAATCGGACCATCTCATAGACTTAAAGCATGAAATCTCACAAGCGATTTTCAAAGAGAAAAGTGTTCTAATGCAGGGTAGCATGATAGATTTATAGGCGATTTCAAATTCAAATCTGACAGTTCCCTTCACATTTCTATCATAAATGCATCTTTAGCAGAAAATTTCCAAAGATTTGTGCCATAAATGTAGTCTACCCACTCCTTCTAATGGAAATTTCACTATCCAATCATCTACAATCCATCCAATGGATATTTTTTGACTCTCCTGCATGACACCACCCTCCATAGTGTATCCCTCCTTGCGGAGATCCTCCTGGTGCACTTCTTGCTGCCATCGTGTAGCCCCCTTACTTCATTCTTCCATTTCTTGGGAAGTGCAGTTTATAGTCCCATGCTTCCTTGCAGCTACCTAGAGTACTAAGACTATCCCACCATCATATAGTCATTGCACAGGGGCAAGATCCCCTTTATACAATTTCAATCAACTTCCATTGACTTTACTTGACAATTCACCATTCAACTTCTCTATTTGAACTGCTCCACCATCTATAATTTCCTTGACTACATAAGGACCTAGCTAATGGATTTGAAACTTTCCAGGAAATTTCGTGAATTTGTTGTCATAAAGTAACACTAAATAATTCACCTTGAAGGTGTGTATCTTAATATGTCGATCATCTTAGGCATTCTCGTGTTCTTTTTGCACTTTTTGATGAAATCCTACTAAAACTCAGTCTTCTTCTAATTCCAGCAGCTGTATGAGGTGCTCCACCATAGTCTCGCGATCTTCCATATCAGTTAATGCTGCAATCCATAGGCTCAACAATGTTGGGCATGGAATCCCCCCCAAGGCATGTTTTGGGGCTTAAAGCACAAGTTTTGATGCAATCTTGTTGTAAAGCTCTGTGAATTACGAGCGCGGAGCGCGAGAAGTATGATAGAGTCACAGGGTTGTCCACCCTAGTTTTGTAATGTAATGTCGGTTGGATAGATCGACCCATGGTCTGCGGACCATGGGATTCTATAAATAGAGTGAGGATCTAAGTAGAAAGAGAATAAGAGAGATAGGAAGAGAAGCTAAGGAACTAACTAAGTGAAGTGTGTCTTTGGGTCGCAGAGTAGGAGAAGGCTCTTCAACTGAGTATACAGAGGACTAGTAGTCTGCAGCTGAGTGCGCGGACCCCTACAGTTGAGTACACAGTGTGGAGTTGAGTCTATAACCAAAGAAGGGATTAATACAAATAAGTTTTATCATAATTTTGTGTATCTATTCTTGGTTTAATGCATGTTTGATATAATTTGCAAATATATTGTTTATTTACTGCACACACCTATATGAATGGTTTATGTTGTTAAGTATAACTTAAAGCACGCAAGTAGGCTAAATAATCAACTAACATTGGAATACCAGTAAGGTCTTGGGTAATAACGCAGAAGTGCAACATTCGGCCCGTGAGTAGGGTTGCGTGAAGGCAAAATATTAGGCTACGAGGTACGAGAAAGTGTGCGAAGATACTTACGCATAGGGTCAAATCGTAGACCACTTCAACTCATCATACATCTCCAGGGTGTGGAAACCTGGTTCTAGCACTCTCCCATACTACTTCGGGTAAGACCCTAGTCCGCGCTCCGTAGACTTTTGTCGAAAGGGCCAGACATAGTACCGAGATTTGTTTGGCTAACTTAACTCTGAACCTAGGTCAGGCCCCAACAAGCCAACAAATGGTTCCGTTGCCGGGTCCGGGATCTGCATAGAGATGTCTGATGTCATATCACTAGAATCCGACAAAGAAAGGAATTTAAGAGTGGTTGGACAAAAATATTCATGAGTTCATGGCACAAGAAAAAAATAATCCATGGTTATCAAAGGAAGAGTGGTTAGATTGCTAATTATATATGGAAATCCATGAAATCTTCTTTGCATCCTTCCCCTCTGAGTTGTACAAGTGGATCATGAAGTTAACAGATAGTCAAGGGAGGTGTAGCCTCGATAAACCTGTTGTGTGGACTCCATAGTTGGTGCGCAGACTTGAAGCATCAGAAGATAAGCTTGCGTGCATTGTGGATCATTGGCTTGATTGAATTATAGAAGTGTTTATCATCGAGTTCGTGGTAGATACTTCAATCATCTATAGCACAGTGGAACGATGCATCCTCAAAGGACTGCGACTAGGAGGATATATAGAAATGAAGGTAGCGGAGAACTTGAATCTAGCCCCTTGATTTCACCTCTGTGGGAAAGCGAGGAAGAGCTCACGAAGGTTTCACCAAGAAGTGTGATTAGTCTGATAAAGCAACAAATTGCATGCATACCACCCTCACCTACACCACCACCAATTTCACCATCTTCACCCCCATCTTCACCCACACGACCTCCGTCACCACCACAGTTTAATATGGAAAGATAGATAAAGTTGTTAGTGTTCAAAGGAGTAGGGAATGAAGATCTGGACCAATTTTAGTTCATGGTAAAGGTTGTATGGGAAGTGCGGGCAGTCACAGATGACAATATAAATAAAGCAACGTTGGTCAGCGCTTTGCAGGATCGTGCACTAACATGGTACATTAAGCACTCTAATGACAATCCGAACGTAGGGATCGTGGATATCCAACCTATGCTGAAAAAGCAATTTAGCAGGCCAAAATCAGAGACAGTCGATCATTAGATTTAAGGAAATTGCGAAGCTTCTAGGCAAGAGCCCCTGGGAGTTGGATCCAAGACCTTGACAGATGGGCAACACCATGCATGGTTTGTAGAATTGCCAATGCCGCATCTAAGGAACATGCTATAACAACAGAAGATATCCACTCAGGATGAGGTCTTGGAGATCACAATGAGACTGCACGAGACAATGATGTAATATCTTAACCTGGGAGTTCAACAGATCCATGCATAGTTGAAAAACTTGTGCCTTGAGATGCAGAGTTTTAAATAAGATAGGACAACCTCCCCAGAAGCGCACGACGAGGTATAGTGCATAAAATGAAAAGGCCAGGGACATGACAAGGACCATTGTCCATTCTTCACGACCTATTCGGCAGGGGGAGGACCAATGCCCTTGAGACTAGAGGCACAAGTAGGACCAAGCGCGACATGTCATTATGGTGCAAAATATGTCACATAGGAGGGAATAATGCTACAAATAACTACAATCTATTACAAAAGTATATGAAAAACCCCCAGCAGTTGTTCTGTAATTTCCGCAGGTCATTAGGCCATTATGAACATACCTATAAAAGTTATGAATTGATGATGGATCAAACCCCTACCTATAGAGTTCATATCGAAACACAGGCCCTCAATTAAAATGAAAGGATGGCGCTCATTGGATTTCACGGGCGCGAACGAGGTTGAGGTGGAATGGGACTAGGAAGAAGTCACAGACAACCGATATTTTACAATTACAGAGGACCGGGGCATTATGCCCATGATTGTAAAAATTTAACGAGACCATCGTGCTTATATTGTACCCAGTTTGATCATGAGATGAAGGACTGTCCTACACTAATAATGACGTTGCATGATAAAGGAGCACTCCAACCTCCCCTAACTCAGAACCTACAAATGATGAGGTTTGAGCAGCGCGAGGAAGACTCAAATGTAAATATCATGCTCTGAAGTGATATCACGATAGGAGATGACAAAGGAAAGCAACTTGAAGAGAGTGCTTGGGTTTGCAAGGCTCCACAAAGGAACCAGAATTTGATTTAGAGCACACTAAGGAGACATTCATGGAGGCTAACAAGAGCTTCACAGATGCCTCCACTTCAGGAAGTAAAGAAAAACTAGAACTAGAAATGGACCCGTCAATGCTCACTACATTTTTGGAGACATGCATGAAGTTGTTGCATGACAACAAAGCTATGAAGGGGCTACAAGAACTCATCACTAGATGCACTAGAACCACGCTAGGAAAACCGTGTGTAGTCCAGAAGTTCGGGAACCACACAACATGAATAGGAAGGGAGATGAGATTGACCACGTAGATAGGGAATATGAAATGAATCAAGTGATTTTGGATCTAGGATCGGACACGATCGTGTTTCCAAAGTAGACATGGGAGCGCATGGGTAGGCCTGCACTGCAATGGTCTCCTATTCAATTGTGAATGGCGAACTAGCAAAATATCCTACCCATCGTAAGATTGCAGTGAATAACGGTGGATATTGAAGGAGCAAGTGTGCTTGCAGATTTCGAAGTGATAGAGATTGTTGACGACAACAATCCATATCCTGCGCTATTAGGAATAGATTAGGCCACTGACATGAATGGAGTGATAAATATAAAGAAGCACAAGATGATTTTTTAGAAAAAGTCACTAAATGTAGTGGTACCTTTAGACGCTATAGAAGGATCAAGCTACACAGAACCAGTGCGCAACTATGACAGCGATGACAATCTAGACTATATCTACAAGATAACCACACGAGAGCAGGACTGGGTGAATCCAACAGCGGATGGTAGGATTTCGTGGGAGCGCAAAAGCTCCTGCACCTCATATTAGGATGAAGAGATAGAATGATGGTAGAATCAGTTACACGAGGTAACCACACTCAATTGTAACATAATGATAAGGTCACTAAGCTGCGTGGTAATAGAGGTAAGAGATTTTCCTGTGTATGACATATTGATCAAGGTGGATGATTTCCTAAACCAATTTGAAAGAGAAGTACCGAAACTATAGCATTTCGATGCTCTGAAATGGGCACTACACGCTATGCCCGCAAGATGGTGGGGTGCACATCAAAGAAGTTTTGAAGACTGGTGTGAATGCAAAAGGAATATGCACATATAATTTAGAAAACCTCAGATGCAGATGAAAGCTGAGTATGACAAACCAAACATCCTACGCATCCACCTTTCCAGATGGGTACAGGCATATGGTGCGCAACCTACACGAATGCACACCATCCTCACAATAGGAAACACGACCAATAAGCAGGAGAGGGAAAGATAATGGCGTGAACGATGACCATGAAGTATGATAAGACCAAGTGAATAGAAGATTATCTGTGTGGAAGCCTTTGACAAAGTATGTGAAGCACTGAACACGCTCCACCATGTGAAATAAACTGACTGGGACTTGCATGTACCTGTCGTACTATGGGATTATAGGACAATGTGCAAGAAATTGACGAGACAAACACCTTTACAGTTAGTTTATGGAGTGGAAGCTATCATGCCAATGGAGTATATTGTACCTAGTCTGTGCATAACAGCGTTCACAAGTATGATAGACCACAAAGATCTGGAAGAAAGGCTCACGCAATTGGAAGAACTTGAGGAGGAATGATTCTTGGCTAGTTTTCATCAGTAGGTACAAAAGCAGTGTGAAAAGGCCTGGCACAATCACCATATTAAGTTACGCACCTACAAGGTAAATGACTTAGTGCTATTGTATGACAGTAAGTTTGAAAAAATCCTGGGAAATTTTAGAATGTATTGGCTGGGACCATATGTGGTTAAGGAGGTCACAGACGAAGGCGTGGTCCAGCTAGTCAAACTAAATGGAGAACCTTTTCTAGGAAAAGTAAATGGCAACTGCTTGAAGCCCTACACGGGTGGGCTGGCTATCTGACTAGCTAGCAGAAGCATAGTCTTCATGCTTCAAGGATCCGAACAAAGGTGCAGGACTATAAACATATGCAGCAAATACTGGTACAAATGTAGGGAAACAATTTGGACACAGTGGTCTTGGAATAATGTATGCAGCAGATATAGCAAACAACATCTTAGTGCACTGCTGACCTCTACGTCATTCGAGAACAGTTGGAAGGACTCCGTGAAATGATCACTACGCCAACAGAGTGACCCGAGGGCGGTTCATGATGTTTGTGTTGGGAGCCTGTTGGGCATGGAATCCCCCCCTAAGGCATGTTGTGGGGATTAAAGCACAAGTTTTGACCCAATCTTGTTGTAAAGCTCCGTGAATTATGGGCAAGGAGTGCGAAAGGTATGATAGGATCATAGGGTTGTCCACCCTAGTTTTGTAATGTATTGTTGACTGGATAGACATACCCATGGTCTGCAAACCATGGGATTGTATAAATGGAGTGAGACTCTAAGTAGATAGAGAAGAAGAGAGATAAGAAAAGAGGCTAAGGAAGTAACTAAGTGAAGTGTGTCTTTGGGTTGTAGAGTAGGTGAAGGCTCTGTAGCTGAGTGCGCAGAGGCCTAGTAGTCTGCAGCTGAGTGTGCGGACCCCTGCAGCTAGGTGCGTATGGTGGAGTCAAGTATGTAACCAAAGAAGGGATTAACAAAGAGAAGTTTTATCATAATTATTTGTATATGTTCTTGGGTTAATGCATGTTTGATATAATTTGTAAATATATTGTTTATTTACTGCGCACACCTATATGAATGGTTTATGTTGTTAAGTATAACTTAAAGGATGTAGGTAGGCTAAAATAATTAGCTAATATTGGAATACCAGTAAGGTCTTGGGTAATAGCACAAAAGCACAATGTTTAGCCCTCGAGTAGGGTTGCGCAAAGGCAGTATATCAGGCTGCGAGTCACAGGAAATTACGCAAAGCGACTTACACACAAGGTCAAACCGCGGACCACTTGAACTCATCAAACATCTCCTGGATGTGGAAAGATGGTTCTAGCACCCTCCCATACTACTTCAGGTGAGACCTCAGTCCACGCTCCATGGATTGTTGCCAAAAGGGCTAGACGTAGTACCGCGATTTGTTTGGCTAACTTAACTCTGAACCAGGGTCAGGCCCGAATAATCCAACAAACACAGTGGACTCCATGGGCATCAAAACCTCTATCCCATAGACCAATATAAATGGAGTTTGGCCCTGTGAACATTTTACACATTGTACTATATTCTCATAGGACTGCTAGTATGCATACATCCCAATCATTCCTTTTCGCATTACATAATTTCGTCAGTGCGCTCTCCAGGATCTTATTGAATGCTTCAACTGTATCATTAGCTTGATTATGATAGTGCATACTCTTATAATAATAAATGTTGGCTTGTTGGGGCCTGACCCAGATTTGGAGTTAATTAGCCAAATAAATCCTTGTACTACTAGCCCTTTCGGCAACAGTCCGTGGGGCACGGACTAAGCTCTCACCCGAGGTAGTATGGGGGGATACTGGAACTAGGTTTACGCACCCTTAAGATGTCTGAGGGAGTGATTTGGTCCAACTGTGAGTCCCTTTGCACATGTTACTTCATGCATGTCCTTGTCCTTTGTGCCCTAATATATTCACCTTCGCGCAGCCCTAACCAGGGGCTATGGGGTTTCCGCGCTGCTAGAGTAGCGACCTGCACTATTTCCCTAAGTCATACCTAAGATCTTACTTATCTTCTTACACCATTTAGTTATCTTCGCGTAAATGGTTTCCTTATGTTATATTTACTTATACATCATATTCATATGAGTTCACGCAACAAATATGTAGTAACTTGTAATTCATACCCAATAATGCATAAAACAGGAAAGGATACACAGAAATATGGTAAAACGTCTCTTTATTAATGCTTCCAATGGTTACAGACTCGACTGCCATGTGCACTCAGCTGTAGGGGTCCATGCACTCAGCTGCGGACTACTAGGCCTCTGCACACTCAGCTGTGTTGACAATAATACTGAGAGGGGGGAGTGAATCAGTATTATCTAATTGATTTACCAAATCTTTGTTATTTATACTTTGAATTATTTTTGCATACCAATACCACAAATAATGAGCATGAACAAGAAAAGCAGACAGTCACATCAAAGAACACCAGATATAAGGTGGAAACCCAATGTGGGTGAAAACCACCTGCTGCAATATGTCTCTATCTTCTTTCAAATTAGAAACTCCTTTTACAATGGTCTTGTACTGGTGCAGTCCTTTACCAGTACGCAGGCTGCAACCTGCAGAGAGCTACAACTCTCTCTCGTTTTCCAGTCTCTCCTGGAAGGGAGCTACAACCCCCTACTTCTTTTCAAGGACCACTTTTCATAAATTTTCAAACTGGATCCATATACATCAAATGATCATCAAGTACATGTAAATTATACAGTCAATTGCAATAACTAGATCAACACTAACAGAACAGAACCCATAACACCTTATCAACGGAAAAATCCAACCAACATAAGATCTTAACACAGATACGCGGTTTTTCCTTTTATTGGCCTGCGTTGCTACGCACTTCTCCTTCTGCCTCTCTGCGTATACCCGCAGAGCTCCTTCTGCTGGACTGCGTGGCCACGCACTGCTCCTTTCACTGATCTGCGTATAGTACGCACCCAATGGCACTATCGCGTCACGTACTTTCACAGCAGGTACGCACCCAAAAGAATAATCGCGCCGTGTGCTGCTGCAGAAGGCACGCACCTGAACCACTGTTGCCCTGCGTATCTACGCCCTGAACCTTCGGCGCCTCTGCGTACCCATGCATTGAACCTTCGGCGCCTCTGCGTACCCATGCACAGAACCTTCGGCGCCTCTGCGTACCCACGCACTAAACCTTCGGCGCCTCTGCGTACCTTGGACTAGGGCTGAAATAACCTCAGATGCTCAGATCTGAACTTGTGCTCAAGAGATCACCCTTCGCAGGTTCGCTTCTAACCTCTCCTTTATAGATCAATCTTTTAAGAACCGAGAACCCAATAAATCAGATCTTAATATATTCAATCACATAAAAGATGCACAAGCCAAATGATCTCCTTGGCTTTATATAGGCTAGCTCTTCCTCAAATCAAGGATCATGGGGCTCAATAAAAATAATAAAATAAACAATACCACGGACCAAAACCATGATAACCCAATACTGTTGGCTAAATACCATGAGAAACCCCACGTGTGGCCGCTTAACTGCCTTGGAATGTGTGCACTGGGGTACGCACCTCATGGATGGGTAATCCGCGTATTAGGACGCGGTCCCTGCATGGCATGCCTGCGGGTATGCACCTCCTAAACTGTTCTCCTGCGTACTTATTTATTTTTATCAAAATGAGAGCCATGCCATGGGTGTTGCCATCAAGTACAACATCTGAAACATTGTACCAGAACCATAATGCCAACAATCTCCCCCTTTGGACTTGATGGCAACCTCAAAATCTTTAGCTTGATTCTCCCCCTTTGACATCAAGGGCAAAGGGTTATGCTCCCCCTAAGAACATGCTCCCCCTGAATATGAACCAGATCTGCAAGGAAGAACCATAATCCACCATGAAAGAGATAAAGACATATTGCAGCTACTTCCAAAATCTCCTTCTGCACATCCTCCATAATGCCAACAATGCATTATATGCTCCCCCTGAGCCTGTACGGACAACCATCAAAAGAGATTCAACATGATGATGCATCAACAACCCCCAGCTTGTGCCTGAGGTATTCAAAGGCCTCCCTGGGCAATGGTTTGGTGAGAATATCAGCAACTTGTTCCTTAGAAGGAACATAGTCCAACTTGACCTTTTGTTCAAGAACTTGTTCCCAAAGAAAATGATATTTGATTGGTATATGCTTTGTCTTCGAATGCATGACTGGATTCTTTGAAATGCTGATTGCACTTGTGTTATCACATAAGATGGAGACAGGTGGAGTACAATCGATTTGAAAATCCTGCAAGGTCTGCATCATCCAAAGGAGTTGAGTGCAGCAAGATGCAGCAGCAACATATTCTGCTTCAGCTGTAGATAAGGCAATCGAACTCTGTTTCTTGCTGAACCAAGATACAAGTCTGGAACCCATAAAGAATGCACCACCACTTGTGCTTTTCCTGTCATCCACGCTTCCGGCCCAATCTGCATCTGTATAAGCATGAAGTGTAAGATCTGTATCTCTAGGATACCATAAGCCATAATTTTGAGTCCCTTGAAGATATTTGAAAATTCTCTTCACTGCCTGAAGATGAGTCTCCTTTGGATTTGCCTGAAATCTTCAACTATTCCAACTGCATGCATGATGGTCTGTTGGGTAACCTGTCAATAAAGTAAACTTCCAATCATAGATCTGTATTGTTGAATGTAAACTGCTGCGATTCATCATTGGCACTGAGACTCGCATCTGTGACCATGGGTGTACATACTGGTTTTGCATCTTCCCTGCCATATTTCTTCAAGATCTGTTTGAGATAATTGGTTTGAGATAAAAAGATTCCTCCTTCCTTTTGTTGGATTTGCAAACCAAGGAAATATGTCAGTTCTCCCAGCAAGGACATTTCAAATTCTTTCTGCATGACCAAGGCAAAGCTTTGACTCATACCTTCTTCATTGCTGCCAAAAATAATGTCATCTACATACACAACAAGTATTAGTAATTTATCATTTTCAACTTTGATATAAAGATTGCTATCTGCTGAACCTTTTGAGAAACCTTGTTGATGAAGATATTTGTCCAAGCGATAGTACCAAGCCCTTGGAGCTTGTTTGAGCCCATAGAGCACCTTTTTCAATCTGCACACAAGATTTGGATCATTTCCAAGAATGAACCCATCTGGCTGTTCAATGTAAACTTCTTCTTCCAAGTCTCCATTCAGGAAAGCTGATTTTACATCCATTTGAAATACTTTGAAGTTTTGAAAACTTGAGAGAGCAAGGAACATTCGGATAGCTTCAAGTCTTGCAACAGGAGCAAAAGTTTCTTTAAAGTCTATTCCTTCTTGCTGTGCACACCCTTTACAAACAAGTCTGGCTTTGTTTCTAAATACTTCTCCTTTTTCATTCAGTTTGTTTTTGAAGACGCATTTTGTACCGATAACATTCTTATCCTTTGGTCTAGGAACCAACTCCCAAGTGTTGTTCTTTTCGATCTGCTCAAGT
>APFE030377183.1:43501-61276 GCA_000404065.3 Pinus taeda | reverse complement strand
GCAAGAAGAAATCTCCTTAAGATGGCTGACTTAGAACTTCCTGCACAGGTATTTGCTCTTACAAGCACAGAGGGAGAAGCTACCTCATCCTCCACAACACATCAGAAGGCAGTCAAAGCTACAGAGCAAGCCTCTAGCAAAGGCAAGGAGAAAGAAATGGAGCAAGAGTAGCCCCTTCAGGAAGAACAGGTACAGCAAGAACAGGTGCAGCAAGAACAGGTACAACAACAACAACAGGTACAACAGCAAGAAAAGGAGCAGCCAGTGCAAAAAGAGCAAACAACAGAGGCCCCAATGGTCACTGAGCAGCAACTAGCAGAAATGGTGCCTCCTAGGCAAGAAACAAGAGCTGAAGCTTCAGTCCTCCAAACCCCACAAAAGGAGGACATAAGCAGGAAAAGGGATAGAGAGAATCCCCTCACAACATCAACAACTCAAGGGGAAAGAGGCAAAGATTAAATCCTTTTTCAGAGGAAGAATTGCCAATAGGGAAATCTTTGGGCATGGGCCCACTTAGCATGGAGGCCTCAGCAAGTTCCTTCCAGCAGGAACAAGAGAGGGCAACAGGAGGTGAACAGAGCATCAAGCAGCAGTTCAAGGACATAAAGAAGAGGAATGAGCCCATAAGGATACAATTATATAATCATCTATTGAAAATGGCTCCCACCAACCAGCAAAGACCTATGTCTGCCTATGATGTCCATGAGGGCAAGATGAGCATGAGCCACTTCATGCCAGCCATGCAGCAGCCACAAACAGCTACAGACTACATCAGGACCAACCTTGAGGTCCTTGCCAAGGACATCCACCCGATGGATCAGATTGAATTACATAAGCAAACGGGTGAGATGGTATATGCCTCCTTGGCAGATAAAACATTGGTGAACTCTAGGCTAGAAAATAGCCTAAATAATACAACTGCACAACTTGAGTTGGAAAGAGCATCCTCTCAGGCAAAGGACAATAGGATCAAAGCTTTGGAGGACATTATAATAGAGCTTGGGCATGATCCTAAGGATGTCAAAGCTGTGCAGGAGCTGTTGAAGGTAAGGGATGCAAATATGGCAGCATTAAGGAAGATGATCAAGATCCCAGCAACTCTTCATCCCCAAACTGAAGAAGTTGCCCAGCTGAGACATGACAAGGATGCAGCAGCTATGTTGGTGACACTAAACAAACAGCTCATCCAAACACAGGGAAAGTTGGAAGAATCAGAGGCTGCACTGCATGCAGCATTGCAACAAAAAGAGGCAGGCCAAACTTCCCAGCCCCCTCCAGAAACAATCAATCTGGAAGAAGCCCCTCAAACCACTGCCCCTCCCATTCAGCAGACAGAGCAAGCAACACCCTCTACCTCAGCACCAACAACAGAGCAGGCTGAAAGTCTTGATATGCAGAAGCTCAGAAATGAAATTCAGGTATTGGAGGCCCAAATGACAGAGCTAAGTCAAGCCAAAGAAACTTTGGCTAACCTCAATGAAAAATATGATAAATCCAAGCAAAATGTAGCTGAGAGAGAAAGAGAGGTAAAGACTCTCAAGAGGAGGATAAATGATCTAGAGAAAGAGCTCACACTTGATAAAGTAATAGCTGAGCTCAAGAGAGTCCTATGGGCCAATATTTGCCAATCCATCACAGACCAGTGGGAATATATTGAGGCTATTCATGAGAAAATGGGGCTCATTGGAAAAGCACATAGGGAAATCCAAAGAGCAAGGGCATCTCTAGGCAGTATGCCCGAGGCTGCCACCAGAATGATTAATGTGCTAAATTATAGAACAAGTTCTCAGCTGGTCAAAATGGGAATTGCCAACAGGACTGAGACCATTTCAATGGTCAAAAGGGTCCTGACACTAAGAAACCTGGTGCAGACATTAGAGAGAAGAAGCCAAGATATGTAGATAGACATTAATAAATTCATGGACAAATTCATAGCATTGCAGAACAGAGGTCTTCCTAGCTTGATGGGCACCTCAGGAAGACTACTTTCCCATGAAAATTATGCCAAGAGGGTCAACACTTTTTCTACAACTCAGATTGTAGAAAAGGCCAGCACTTCAGCAGAATCAGGGCCAGCATCAGGACAGACTCTCTACAACAGGGTAGAGAGCTTAATTTTTATCATGAATGAAACCAATCACTTGTTTGATGCCCCTCCAAATTTTTATAAATATACAGAGGCGGATGAGACTATAGAGGCAATTTTAAGACATCAATTGCCCACATAGGAAGTCTGGAATGGATTGATTCAATTAATACTGAACCAGAGCCAGTAATCATGTTTTCTTCCATTTAAATATATAAGTTGTCATGCACAGGAAAATTTTGATATGTCAGCATGTATGCAAAAAGAGGCTGAGCCAAATCAGCAAACCATTCGGCCACCACAGCAGCACTGACAGTCACAGGTGACAAGGCCGAAAAGCTACAGAAGGACAGAGCTGCAAAGACACGTCATTCATCAGTTATGACAAAGCGTTCAACCGACTCAGTGACCTCCAAAGATCAAAAATCTTCTGATAGAATTAAAGAGCATTTATGTTGTATTGAAAGCTGTAATAACTTCTTATCTGTTTCCTGTACGAGTTAATGAAGATGGTTATTTCTCAGATGACTCAATGCCTGAGATATTTTGTATGAAACATTCCTATATATTCCCCCTCGCATGAGTTTGCAGGGGTTGGATTTTGTTGATGTCTCTCCTATAGTTATTTTATTGTAAATTCTCAGAGAAGTAATACAAAGGCTGTGGAATTTCCAAAGCTCTGTGTTGTTTGATGCATTGTGGTGTTTAACTGAATGTTACAGGATTCCTGCGTATTTCACGACACAATAAGTTTTCCCTACAACTCTTTATTATGTATCTTGTTATCTTTTCATATCTCTTTCATGCTTCTGTGTTTTACAGTTGATAGCAAGGAAAAAGAATAGTTTTAGGATTTAATCATAGATTACCCTGAACTCAATCTAAGCTATTATAAATGTTTTCTTCAGTTATAGTAATAAAGGTGTAATTCTTAATTTCTACCCTTTCACACTATATCTTTCACAGTGATTATTGTTTCAGGAATTCAAGTTTGCTCCTGAGGAATATATCTCTTTCTCACACCCCAGCTTAGTGGAAAATTCTTAATTTCTTTTCATTGGTTGTTTACATTTCACCATCATAATTTCAAGTTTGTTTTATGAAGTGTTTAAATGGCGCTGTAATTCCAGCTGCTCAAAATCAAGATTTCAAAAAAACCAATAGCCACAGACTCCATTGCCCAATGGACTAACATTATCCGCAGATTTCCACTTTAGGTACAGAAATACATCCTTCCAACCAAACATAAACCAAAAACCTTACTTTATAACTAGCCTAAAATCTCCACAGAACAGAGACAAACCTTAAAGAGAGAGCCCTCTCTGATTACAGTTGGGCTAAAAGCTATAATCCAAAGATTGGTTAGTGGTTACCCCGGCCGTATTCCCTTGGGAGTCAAAGGGAACAACCTGGGTGTTAACACAATGCATATCACCTTCCCAATGTACAGGGTGCGATGCATACTGATTTTCTCCTCTGTAGGGTGCGATGGTTGGGAATGGACAAATGGCAGGGAAAAAAATGCGAGGTGGAAGATCATGGAATCTCCAGAAGCTTCCCCTCTGACACTTGCCACTCCATTTTCGACCAGGGATGAGTAAGAGGTCATCATTCTCCAAGTGGAAGCAGGAACTATCAAAGAGAAGACACTAATCAAGATCCAAAAAGATGACTCACCTCTCTGTAATCATCTATATATGGATCCCTCATCACAGAGATCTGGAGGTTGGAATTTTGTATCTTATAGAGAAGTGCTGTTGGTATTCTGGTGTACATTCACAGTGTTGGGTGATCTAGATTTTCTTGAGGTGAAGAAGGGCTTTCTAGCTGGAGCATGATGCTGGGTCAGAGGCATGGTTGTAATCGTCTTGCTACTTTTCACCTGAATAAAGCTATTCTTGTTTCCTTCCATATTCTTGTGTACTTGTTTATATATGCATGTATATGGTTAATATACATCTGATCCTATATTATTTATGAATTTAGATCCTTGTTTCTTGCATAGTAGTATGTTGTTGTGATTCCACAGGTCCTTGTGTAGCTGGGTAGACAAAGAAGAAGTGGCGAAACTCTATCAAGAAGGAGAGGAAATCAAATGCAAGACTCAGGTTGGCCCTCTTGGTTCTCCTCTCATCTATTTTCATAAAAGGAAGAAATAGTAGACTTTGATTGTTTGTTTCTAAGATAGCCACCCATCTTAGTGGGAATAGCAGCATCCGAATGGAAACTATTCCTGTATAACACAAGGAGATCATGAAAGATAAGAAGGGCAAGTAGCCTGCCATCCTGGTGTGCATATCACCTAGATGAAACCCAACAAATCCCACTGCCCAGGAGAAAGGCAAGGCTATAAACCTAGAGGCAGAAGAGGAGGATATCAAAGACATCCCCATGGATGATGAAGACGTGAGAGTGGAAATAGAGGAGGTCAAAGCCTAGGGTGTGAACCCTATTACATGGTTGTTGGAGTATGTACCTCTATGCAAGCCTAAGTCCAAGGTCCCCAAGGACATTGGTGAAAGTAAGACTCCCTTGCAAACCCCATTGCTACCAGATGAGATCACTTTTGACGGTCTACGTTTGGCACGGGTGTCGATTTTGAAGCTCGAAGATTGGGACTTGGCGGACCATGATAAGTTCTCGCACCTAGTGATCGAATAGTTGATGCACTGCATCATAGACACAACTACGGGGATGACTGCACTGGAGCCACAGAAGTGGCTCGGAGGAGTAGAGAAGGCAAGATTACTCAGCCTGCTCTGGGTGCCACACTATAACCGCACCCTCGTGACAGTTTTAGTCATCAAGCAGCTGTTGTGCTTGGTGCATGATGGGTGTCTATGGCTGGAGGAGCCGATACCCATCACTGATATGTTGATTCACCACATCACATGCCTACCATATACAAGCAAAATTCTAGCTATGATATTTGGTGGCAAGGGCGGCGAGCTGGCACGCACAGAATCGATGAAAGAGAAGTTCAAATTGGTGAAGAATTCACACAGATATGTGATCTCCAAAATCTGTGACCCCACTTTGAAGGTGACAACATAGATCCTTGCAGGAAAGGTGATGTGGAAGTGTCATGCCAACGAGGTTTCGATGCCTATCATCATGCTCGCACAACAGTGCACATAAGGAGTCTAGTTTAACTGGTTGGATTACCTTCGTGGCGAGTTCTTGGAAAATTGCGCGAAGCAGAGGAGCAAAGCAAGACGTTCCACTATGTGTGGATCTTGACATCGATTGTGCTAATAACATGGGAGCTATTGAAAGAAATCCAATTCCCCTCGGTCGCGTCAGACCTTCCTGAAGCAGTGAAGTACGCTTCGTTGTGGGTGACCAAGGATGCGGAGCACGTTCAAGATAGAAAAATCTTCTGGAACCTGATGGAAATGAATATCAGGATGGCTATCAATCGCAAGCCGTGATTGTCACCCAAGGTATATGCTAACCTGCAGAGCTATGCCAAATTCAAAATTGATTTCCATCGGATCTCAATCAGAGTGAGGAAGGACGTTGCGCAGAATTGGTATGATCTGTCTTACCTAGCCATAGATGATGCCATTGATGCAGTGTTGGATAAATGGCCAGTTGAGTGGTACACCTCCATGGACTTGGTGGGGGTAGAAGCAAGTTTTCCACACAAAATAAGAAGGATGAGGCCAAGCTAAAGATGGCGCAGTTGGTCAAGAAGAGGAAGAAGGAGGTTGCTAAGAAGGCTAAGGCAGAGCAAACATGGAAGGAGGTAGGAAAGTAGACAAGTGGCACAGAGCAGGGTTCTAAAAAAGGTGCACGGTTGCCTTCACCTGCAACTGAAGAAGAGGACACAAAGCATCACGACGCGGATCCTTAGGAGATGTTCAGCCATATTAAGTGCCCGAGAGAGCTAGAAAAGTGAGGGTCCAGAAAGAAGTCTAAGGCGACCAAGACCTCGATGGACCCCATCACACTAATAGAGGGAGACTTACATGACATCGGTGACACAGTCAGAGATGTCACAACGGAGGCCCTACAACAATTTTGAAAGCAACAACAGATCATCCTAGGGGCCATCTAGATTGGATTGTAGGAGTTGTAAGCCTACGCGTTGCAAGTTGGTACGACGTCTACCATCTTGGCTATCGGCATGTCAGAGGCTATTGATATGCTGCGCATGAAGGTTTCCAGTGTGCTAGTGCTACTAGATGGAGCACTGACAATAGAAAATGAGGCTGACAGGCCTACAGTTAGTGCCTTGAAGGGAGTAAGATTGAACCTGGCAGTGCTCCTGTGTGAAGGAATCCACTCTTTGTAGGATCTAGTAATTGCAAAGTTGAGGGCTTGCGAGCACCGTGCCTTCCAAGTGATCAGTGAGCATAGAATAAACAATAAGAAGATAGCCTTATAGAGGAATGCAACCATCGCCACCGAGGCCGAGGTTACCAGCCAGAGACAGAAGATCATATAGGTCATGGAGGAGGCCTACAAAATGGTCCCGAAATTGGCCATTTCAGAGGACGAACTAGTCAAGGTACGCATCCATAAATTGGCCACAGGGGTGCACGACACTCGGACGAAGATAGCGCAGGTTCAGTTGGAGCTGAACTTGCAGATTATAGAGCTCTATTTGAGGGCTCAACCTTCGACAACACCAGAGGTAAAGGAACAACAGGTGGCTGCTATCACAAAAGTAGTCGCAGTAGTGGAGAGTGTAGTAACAAACTGCACATAGTTGTTTAAGTAGTCGTTTGAGGTCCTAACTAGCTTGTAAGAGGACCCAAACATCTAGAGGCTTGAGACGGAAGCGTGCAAACTCCAACAATGCTATGACAAAGTTAAGGGCACAACACGAATTGTAGCACTGACATAGAGGTTAGCCAAGCTGCAGGAAGCCAAGCAATTGAAGGAATAGGTGGATGCAACACTGCACAAGGAAGCAGTACTGAAGGCGTGACTAAAGCCATGGCTGGAGGAAGCTTATGTAGTGACAGGAAATATTGAAGGTAAGCTTGTGACTTTGCAAGCGACGCAAAACAACTTCAGGATGATAATGTAGGGGCAGTAACTAAGAACACAGTTGAAGATGCAATGCAGGAAACAACTCAGTGCACAACCAAAGTTCCGATCATCAAGTTCGAGCTGGATAGGCTTCGCACAAAGATCTCCACACGTACCAAGTGACTTGGGGGCGAGTCATGATGTTTGTGTTGGGGGCTTGTTGGGAGCGGGATCCCCCAAGGGTATTTTTGGGGCTAAAAGCCCATGTTTTGGTAATATTATTGTAAAGACTCCACATTTTGTGGTTACAGAGCGTGAAGGTATTATATGTCACAAAGGGTAGTCCTCCCTTAGTTTTGTAAAGTAAAGTCGGCTGGAAGAGATCTACCCATGGTCCATGGAGCATGGGATTGTATAAAAAGAGCTAATCTCTAAGTAGTTAGGAGAATAACACGAGGAAGAGAGTCATAACTTTAGAGCAAGAAGTCTAAGTCTTGGGTTGTAGCTTAAGTAGAGGCTCTACAACTGAGTGTGCACAGGCCTAGGGTAGAAGTTTGCAGTTGAGTGCGCGGACCCCTGTAGCTGTGTGCGTAGGGTGAACAAAGTCTGTAATACTTGGAATATATTAATAAAAGGAGTTATTTGCAATTTCTGTGTATTTGTTCTGTTGATGGGTTTGGATATTTTGTGTATGAATTTCCTTTATTATGCTTATATGATGCGCGAATGAATGAAATTACATTGAATAATTGAACACAATCATGAATATCTACTTACGCACTGATAACTTTAAGTATTTGATTAGATAAGAAAATCACTTTGGATAATTGAGGAATCTGCATGGCACGCTGCTATAGCAATGCGAAAGTACCTAAGCTACAGGTTAGAGTTGCATGAAGGTTGATTGTGTACTTTCGCGAAGGTATTGAAAGATGGAATAGAGGGTCTGTATTACAAGCCCTAGAGCGAGATCACTTGTGCGAAGGTAGCGATAGAAGAGATCAAATGACATCACAATCATCTCAAGGGTGTAGAAACTTGGTTCCAGCATCCCCCCATACTGCTTCGGGTGAGACTTCGGTCTATGCTCTGTGGGTTGATTCCGAAAGGGCTAGTAGTGTAGGGATTTTTTTGGCTAAATAACGCTAAACCTAGGTTAGGCCCCATCAAGACAACAATGACATTAACATGCTCAATATATTTCAATAAATTCTAGTGCATACTTTTCTAGAAATTGGCCTCCATCACCTACAACCGTTTTTCATCTTTCTCTAGATTCGTGCATCCTTTCACCAAGATGTTTTATGGGGAGATGAATAAGGATGATGATAACAGGCTCAAAACATTTCAAGTCTATCCAATCTACCATTTGAGAGATATGAGTTTAACAATGTTGCTACAGGATTGGCACAAAGTGTTATAGGATTGACCAAAATTGCTACAGGATTGTGATCAACATAGAGAGAGGGGTAAGATATTATGTTTTCCTTGGGGGAATGAAAAAATAAGTACACCACACCACCATCATCCATCCTCCACAACATTTAATCACTTCTCCATAAAAATTTCATCAGCGTCCATCAAAAACCATATCTTTCACCCCTTCATCCACCTTTCATATCACCACAAAGCTCTTTGACATGCATATTTAAAATTCTTATAAATTATCAAAAAGTTTTGAAGTGATATTGGGGAAATATTAGAGGTATTAGTATGGTTTGTTTGACTTCTACAGGAAGGAACACAGTCTTGTAGCAGTCTACACATCTCCTGCAAAACCATAGCTAAAGCACTAGATCTAAAAGTCAATCACCATGGAGCATTGGAGGAATCAAAAGCATGGTTTTGAGCAGCTAAATGTCCCTTTGCAAGCTACTACAAAATCCTTGTTCACCCAAAAAACAACAACATCCAATCCAAATAAGAGCACCTGCATTCAAAAGGACTTGCATCATCAAGTTTCAATCAACAAAGAACATTTAAAAGATTGTATTTTCTCAAAGAAATTGTAGGAAGCAAGGAACACAAAGAAATTACATCTCAAAAGACACCTAAAAGTAACCTCAACCATCTCTATAAATGCCATGAAACCATAAAGTGACTAACGCATTAGCAATACCATTGGGTAAACACATGTATGCAATATTCTTCACCTCTTCTCTTGAGCGTATTATGGTTAGAAGTTTGTTGTTAATGCACAAGAGAGAAGGCTTTGTAGGATGAAGGTGGCCAACATCCTCACCCACCATCAAATAGTTAAGTGAACTAACTCCCTCACTCATTCAATGTGGAAAATTATAGAACAGGAGGGTGATAATTACGAGGAGTGGGCGAACGAGTCTATAAGGGGAATACATAGGTGTTAGGTGGAGTCTAGCTCACCCAACACATTGAGCCCACTACCACAAGAGGAATAAAAGGACGAGCCTAAATCTCATTTGTATTGAGAATTTCATTCCTAAAATAGTAAGAGAGGCCCACTAAAACATCCAGAGTTAAGCTAGTCTTGACTAGGGGTCCCCTATGCTGCTACATAGGAGCTACAAAGTCAAACAAGAAGTTCTACAAGATCATAAACTATTGCTACAAGATTGCAAATTGTTATTATATGATTGCAGACTACTGATACATCATTTCATATAACTGCTACAAGATCAACCTAAGGGGTGAAAAGGGCTTGATTTGATGTGAATTTTCCTCCAAAACCCAAAAATCCATGAAGGAATCTCCAAGGGAGGGGTAACTCATGCATTTACCTCACCTTCCATGCAAGAAAATTGAAAATTTTGGTCAATTTCTGCATCTTGTAGCAAACCCTTGAAATTGATTCAAACCTTATGTTTTGATGTGTGAAAAGCATGATAGCAGAAGAATGAATTTGTTTTAAGTGTGGCGAATAATTTTCATACATTTGGATAAAAGAAGAACACCATTCATCCCATCCTTATTTTGAAATCCTAAGCTGCCCAAAGATTTATTATAGAATGGAAATCATTTTAAAGAAACTTAGAGGAGCCACAATAAAGAACATGGGAGGAGGCTTCAATGGAAGGGAAGCCTCATCCTCTTTCAACAGTCCCAATCACAATTTAAGAATATGTTAGTCACCGAGAAAGGGAGTCAGGATAAGGAGAAACTTGAAGAAGTCACCACCCTCAAGTCCAAAGGAAAGCAACCTCAAACCTCCCAAAGAGGACCAAATGATAGGGTAGCTAGGGCCAAACAAATACAAGTAGAAAATTCCTAGCTACAGGATTAGAACAAACTGCTACAGGATTAAGACAATCTTCTGTAGGATAAGACAATGTGCTACAGGAAAGTCCAGAAGGCTATAAAGGAGCTCGATTTTGAGCAATTCCATCTGCCAAACCCTATATTAAAAGGGGCACATCCAAGAATAGGGTAAGTACACATTTTTCTCTTCCATATGTGGATAAGAAACCTATGAAGCCTCTCCTTCCTTTAGTAGTGCATCCTCTAACAAAATTTTGATAGCAATTTGGGAATAAAAAAATTTGAATGTGTATGTTTCTTTTGAGTTAAGCATGATAAGAAGGGAAATGGGATTGTTTCAAGTTGAATATGATGTTTTCCTTCCCCTAGCTAGTGTAAATAAACTGATTTTTTGCCCCTATTATGCAATCTTAACTGCTCAAAAAATATCTAAAAATGGTATTAGATAGGGAGTATTCATTTGCCAAACTTTGGGAAAATCGTAGTGACAATCATGGGGGTGGTTTCAATTGTAGAGAACCCATAGACTCATAAAGGATGCCATTTGTCATAGATGCTCTGGAGAGTGTTCAAAAACATGTATCATGGGCAAACTTTGTGGACATAGACAAATAGACTTTTAAGACACAAGCATAAACCCAATTGGAACTTGGAGAAAATGATGAATCTACAGAAGAAGAACCTAATGAAGAAGGAGTAGAGGATGGAGAAGAGGGAGCTAAGCCAAAAGAAAAAAAGGTCAGGGAGGAAGAAGGAGAAGCAGAGGCATAAACTATTCCAAACACCAAAACAACAGGGCCTAAGAAATACCTAATCAAACTTGTTGTACACAAATAGAAGAATGGAGAACTATAGAGGCCATTGGGAAATCATATAGGCCACAAAAGAGAAGAAGAAGGAAACATAAAGGAAAGAATGCATTCACCATTGTTGGCTATGTGGGGCTTGACCTAGGTTCAATGTTTGTTAGCCAAACAAATCCCTACACTACTGGCCCTTTCAGCATCAGCCCACAGAGCACGAACCGAAGTCTCACCCGGAGCAGTATGGGGTGATTATGGAACCAAGTTTCCACACCCTAAGATGGTAGTGATATCTGTTTATACCCTCTATCCATACTTTCACTCAGGTCACTAAGCTTTAGGGCTCTATCAGTCTAGATTTTTATTCCCTCCTTTAGTACCTCTGCGAAGGAGTATGATTGACCTTCGGGCAGCCTTAACTCGTGATCCAGGTGCTTTCGCACTGCTATGATGACAAGTTGTATAGATTCCCAAGCTTTCCCAAGTGTATTACTTATCTTAGTAAACAATCATAGTTAGCGCCACGTAAACAAATATTCTTACTTGTGTTCAATTAGCTAATACAGTCACATACATTCGTGCATCACATGAACATAGTAAATTAAACCCAAAACGCAATATAACCATATGCATTAACAAGAAATAAATACACATAAATTGTGGAATACTTCTCTTTATTTATATTTTCATATTATTACAGACTCTAACCACCCTGCACACATAGCTGTAGGGGTCTGCGGACTCAGTTGTGGACTTCTACCCTAGGCCTCTGTGCACTCAGTTATAGAGCCTCTACCTAAGCTAAGACCCGAAACACTTAGACTTCGCTATCAAGTCTCTTCACTCCATTATTCGCTAAAAGACTTCCAAATACTTAGAGCTTACTTAGCTCCTTTTATACAATCCCATGGTCCACAGACCATGGGTGGGTCTTTACAACCAAATTTAGGCTTTACAAAATAAGGGCAGACAACTGTTTATGACTCATGATACCTTCACACTTTGCGACCACAAAATACGGAGACTTTACAACTTTATTACAAAATTTGACCCAAAACATGGGCTTTGAGCCCAAAAACTATCCTTGGGGGATCTTGTTCCCAATAGGCCCCCAACACAAACATCGTGGCTCACCCTCAAGTCACTCTACAGATGCGTAGATCTTAGTGCGAAGACCTCCAAGCTCAACCTATATGATCGCAACCTCAATAGTGCACTGTGTGGGCGCTTGCTTCACTTCTTCAACTATCTGCTCGGTCATTGCTCTTGAGGCCTGAAGCTTCTACTGAGTTGCTTGCAGATTTGAAAGATTTCCTTCAATAGAGGCTGTGACCGTGTAAGCCTCATCCAACCAGGGCTTTAGTCGTGCCTTTAGCACTGCGTCCTTGTGCTACGCTGCATCTACCTGTTCTTTCAACTGTTTGGCCTCCTACAACTTTGATAGTTTCTGCATGAGTGCGATGGTTCACGCTATGCCTTTTACCTCATCATAGTGTTGCTGCACTTCTCACGCTTCTGTCTCTAGTCATTGTACATTAGGGTCCTCCTACAAGATTTTCAGGACCTCGAATGACTGTTCAAAAATTTGTGTGTAGTCTGCTACTGCACTGTCGACCACTGCTATTTCCTCTGTGATAGTGGTTGCATGGTGCTTCTTTACTTATGGCGGAGTTGAAGGTTGGGCCTTCAACAGTAATTCGATAATCTGTAGGTTCAACTCCAGTTGAACCCTAGCCATCTCTATGCCAGCATCACACACCCTCATATCAAGCTTGCGGATGTGCACCTCGACTGGTTCTTCCTCAAGAAAGGCCAACTCCAGGACCATTCAGCATGCCTCCTCCATGACCTGAATTATAGGCTTGTTTTGGTTGGTTACCTCGGTCTTGATGACGATGGAAGAGTCTTGTTGTAGGGCCATATGCTCATTGTTAATCCTCTGCTCACTGATTACTTGTAAAGCCCGGTGTTCGTGGGCCCTCAGCTCCGCGATCACTCCATCCTGCAATATGTGGAGTGCCTCGACAGGGAGCATTGCCAAGTTCACCCTACTCCCTTGAGGATGCTGACAATGGGCCTATTAGCTTCATTATCCATGGTTAGTGCTCCATTGGGCATCACTATCGCACTAGAGACCTTTGCACGCAGCATCTCGGCAGCTTCTAGAGTGCCAATAGCGAGGCTGATGGACACCGTGCCAGCCTTTAACGCGCGGGTCTGCAACTCCTGCAGACCTGTCTAGATGGCCCCCAATATTAGTTGTTGCTACTACTCAAACTGCTATAGGGCCTCTGTGGTGACATCTAGCACCGTGTCTCTAATGTCATTCAAATCATCCTCTATGAGGGTGATTGGGTCCAACGACGTCTTAATGGCCTTGGATTTCTTCCTTGGACCTCGTTTCTCTTATTCCCATGTTTCTTGATGTGGGTGAATGTCACCTGTGGGTCCATGCTGTGCTGCTTTGTTTGCTCATTCATCTCTTCCTCTCTCTCGGGTGAAGGTGACCTCACGCCTTTGTCAGAACCTTGCTCTGTTCCACTTATTTGCTTTTCCATCTGCTGAGTGGCATCACGCTCTACCTGGGCCATGTCAACAACCTCCTTTTTCCTCTTCTCAGCCAGGTGTGCCATCTTGAGCTTGGCATCCTCCTTCTTGCACTACGCAGTGGACTTGCTCGCCCCCACCGCCGAGTCTGATGTAGTGAGCCACTCTTCCGGCCAGCGATCAAGTACTGCATCAATGGCATCATCTGTTGCCAAGTAAGGCAAGTCATACCATGTCTGTACAGGTCCTTCCACACCCTGATTGACAAATGGTGAAAACCTGCCTTAAACTTTGCGTAGCCCTACAGATTGGAAAACGCAGTAGGCGACAACCGTTGTTTGCAATTGATGGCCATCTGGATGTTCATCTCCATCAAGATCCAGAAGATATTGCTATCCTTGATGTGCTGCGCATCCTTGGTCACCCACAGTGAAGCGAACTTCACTTCTTTTGGTAGGTCTAGCGTGATCGAGGGGAATTGACTGTCCTTTAGCAGCTCCCATGCTACCAGCACAATAGGCAGTAAGAGCCACGCGTAGTGGAAAGTATTGCTGAGATCCTATGCCTTGCGATAGTTCGCAAGGAACTCATCGCAGAGATAGTGCACCCAATTGAACTGGACTCCTTCGACGCAATGGGTTGCTAGCTGTTGAGCGATAAAAAGGTGTATTTTAACCCCTATCCTACATTAATTATCAATCTAGGCACGATTTTTTATCTCAAGAGTGTACTTAGTCTGAGGCGGTCACATTTTTAAGAGTAACATTTGCAGTATAGTGCTTTACAAAAGTAACTGAATGCTGGAAACAAAATCTAATTGTAATGGCAAGAAACTTAAATGCTTTGTATCTAAATCATTTACTCAAGAAACTACAACAATCATCAGTCAAGGATGCAGTAATGATAACTCTTTCCCCTGTAAACTGATGTAAATGAAAATCAATCACAGACAAGACCTCCAATCTGAGAACTTAGACAGTAGTAGTCAATGTTCGTTACAGTTGTAGATATTTCTATCCACACCAAAGCAAGTTCTGGAAATAACAACTTGATTAGCAGAAAAGGAACAACAACTAATTCTATTGAAAAGGTCGAATAGCAAATCTTAATCTACAGAAATGAATTGAGCAACAATCTTAACCGAAATGAATTGAACAACAATCTTAACTAATAAAGGAACAACAAACCTAGTTAAGTGTAAACACACAACGAATCTAGAGTAATTGAATCAATAATCATATTGTAGCATAATGGACATTAATTATAGGTATAAAGGAATGAAAATTGTAGTTATAATCGAACAATAGTTAAATGAACAACAATCAAAACCGTAAGTGAACCGTAGTTAAATGAACAACAATTGCAACTGTAAATGAACAACAATAGCAATTTGTAAATGAACAACATAATTCGAATTAGACAGTGCAATATTGTTTCAGAATGAACAACATGAAATTTTAAGTTGTGAATAATAATTTTGCTATCCAATTACGATTTCGATATAATAGAGCAATTCAATGAAACATTTAGAAACAAAAGATTACTAAATAAAGAAAATTAAAGAAATGCAAAGGAAATCAAACCACACATGGCTGTAATTGTAAAATAATGATACAAGAAGTAAGTGGATCCACTAGGGCTGGGCCCTTAGCCACCAGGGAAGCACTGTTGCGTTTACTCCAGAATTAGATATTGGAATAGCAACTGAGTTATATATTAATAATAAATGGCAGAGTTACAATGATCGCTCTTCAAAGAGAGTCAATGATCAAAGTTAAGATTACAATAGTAAGTTCTACAAATTGACAATAAAATCTGCCCCCTGGGCTACCAACGCTATCCCTTTTTATATTGTCTAGGTGGAAGTGTCAAGAGTACTGATAAGTCTTGAAGCAGTGATCCCTCAGGATCAAAGGATCCTGAGGGATTCGCTATATCTTTGATCTCCAATTATCATTTTGTCTTCTTGCACTGATGCTGCATTTCCTCTTCCTTTTCCTGGATTATGCGCTCCGATCTTGATCTCCTCGTCTGGATATGGCTTCCTGTCAAAGGGACAACAATTTCTTCTTCTTTTTCTTTTCCTCCTGAATAGTGATTTTCCATTTTCTTCACTTTCTGTATAGAAAAAGACAATTCTATCATAATTCTTTAACATATTACCATCTTAGAATGTAAAGAAGTTATGATTCAAAGGAAAAGATAAAGAAATAAATGGTGATACATACCTTTTCCAACGCTCAAGACACCCCTACTTACCCTTTTTCATGCCCTCATCGAAACATTGTAACTGACATGCAAGGCAGTTAGGGAATAGGCTGGAGAGGGATTTTCATGCAGTGGTCTAAAACCATGATGTCTAGCTAAAAATTAAAAAATATGCCATGTCTAGCCTTCAAGCAATTCATATAGCACCTTATACCCTGCTGCAGGATACCAGATGATTGAACTTCAAAACCTACAACCTAGCCAATATGGGCCCTCTCTCAAGATGAGGTTACTATAGGTAACCAGGCGACCAGCAGCTAACTTAAAATTTTCGGTAATTGAATGTCTCTCTGTCTTGAACATTTTGATTGGAAGTATTCCAACGAAGTTTAGCTACTGCTATGGCAAGGTCTTTGATGGATAGGAAGTGTATTCCACCCCTTGCTAGACAAATGCTATGTGAATGGGCCCTAATGTTTGGATCACCCCCTTCTTTCTCATTTAGCTTCTATGCTTATCCCATAGTTGTAATGGATTTCTTGGTTCACCCCTTACCCACAGATCTAACCCATTCTCTTGTCTCTGGAATTTATTATGGGCTTTAAGCCACTTTATCTGGTTTACAACAAAATAGATGAATGCTTGAAGCTGGATATCACCCACAAAAGGACTAGGGCTCTCTTCCATTTCATTCTCCAACACAAAATTATGCAAATAAAACTCACATAGCAATCACTGGACTTTCACCCAATAATGTTTAAAGTAGTTTATAAAATCATCAATAGTTTTTAACTCTATAGGCACTGTTATCACCAAAATAGGTCCTTGATAGGCTGCTGATCAGACTATCTCAGTGTAACTATTTCAAACCAAGCTTTTGGCTGAGGCTTAGCCTCCTCAACCTGACAGGGCTCTCTCAAATGATTAATGATATTGATAATGGATTAGATGGCTAACTCTATTGAACAAATGAAGAAGTGTAAGTGGTTGAAACACAATCAACAAACATCCATTGGGCTTATGGAGTCAGAAAAGCTTAGTATGATAGCAGTATCAGCTAAACATGGAAGTCAAGGCATCAACGTTCAGTATATCAGCTAACACATGGAGACATGTAGGAAAACATAGTCCATGAATGTATGAAGGAAGTTAGAGCATGAAAATGAGTTCTAAGTATCATACATTCATACTACTGCACATAAGGAAATAAAGAAAAACATAAACAGGTCACCATTGAACTCCTTCTGAATCCTGAGAAGTAAAGCCAAAGCTTGCATTCATAAAAACATAATCTTCTATAATGGCACAATGTGAGAGATTTTATCCATAAATTTCCAACCCTTTGTACATCAGATGTTTTTCTATATATAGAGATCTTTACATAATTGAGATTCCTCCTCCAGCATGAGGGGAATTCAAATTCCACCTATTATGACACCTAAAACTAATTATTAAATGAAACTGGTTGTTAACTAGCAGCGCTAGAGACCTAAAACAATTAGGAGTGTAACTCCTCATTATGATTAAAACAACCTTATCTAGGAATTAAACACTCCCTATGACACCTATAACTCCATGAATTCGAATTTGATAGTGTTCATAACCCTCCAGCTGGCCCTTGATGACTCATCCTTTTACTGTTCCTGGAAACTAGGAGGCTGTTCCTTGCTCTGTTCTGGCTGAAAAATGGGTCTTGGGACAGAGCTCATAAATTCTCACAAAAAACGTATTTGGAAAAAATGAAGGAGGCTTTTGTGAACCAATCCATTCTGAACAAAAACGTCTCTTGGTTTTTTGAAACACCTTCCCTACCTCCCAGAATGTGTCTTTGAAAAATAGGTGTAAAACAGAGAAATATGCTTGTGAAAAACTTGCACCTACAACAGTTTCGTAGTGCAAGTTAGTCACCTAGTTCCC
>APFE030377183.1:9440-39566 GCA_000404065.3 Pinus taeda | reverse complement strand
GTATCCTCTAGTTTTTGTGTTCTTGCATAAATTTATACTTATGCCTAAAATGAACCATCATTCAAAAAAATGATGAAACACACACACATGAAAAATAAAAAAAATGCACTCAAAAAGTGTCGTTCCTTAAATGTAACAACTGCTGTTCCTTTAGAGGGACAAAAAAAGAACATTTGCATGCAAAACTATGGTTCCTTTAAGAGGAACAACAAACAAAAGGAAAAAAATACACTCGAAACTGTTGTTCCTTAAGAGGAACAACAATTGTTCCTTAAGAGGAACAACAGTTGTTCCTTAAACGGAACAACAAATAAAGCAAGTGCGAAATAAAATACTGGTCCTTTGGCAGAACAACCTAAGATCATCTGAAATCGAAACTACTGTTCCTTCGAAAAGAATGAAAAAAAGAAAAAAATGCAAAGGAGCGCTGTTCCTTTAAAAGGAACGACAAAACAATCTGGTGGAAGTGTTGTTCCTTCAGAAAGGAACCACAAGCCAATCTGGTGGAAGTGTGTTGGAAATAATACTGAGAGGGGTGGGGTGAATCAGTATTATCAAATCAGATACTTTTTCATTTTCATACTCAGATTCATATACGCTACTCCAGTTAAGGATATCCGCGTATATACGTGACTGTGTTAAAAGCAACTATCGTACATCCAGTAACCTTTATGATTTAGTTAGTTCATCTTCAATGAATGTGTCAGAACACTATTAACCATATGAACAAATCATCACACATAAAGAGCATACATGAACACCATGATATAAGGTGGAAACCCAATGTGGGTGAAAACCACCTGCTGCAATTTGTTTCTATCTTCCTTTAACAAGAAACTTCTTTTACAATGTACTGGTGCAGTCCTTTACTAGTACGCAGGCTTCTACATGTAGAAGGCTACCACCTTCTTAGCTCTTGTACTAGTCGTTCCATTTACTAGTACGTAGGCGCTGGCCTATTGAAGGCTCCAACCTTCACTCGTTTTCCAGCTGCTCTTAGAAGGGAGCTACAACCCCTGGCTCTTGTAATGGCCAATATGTTTATGAGTACGTAGGTGCCTGCCTACGATCAATCAGGGACCACATTTCATACATTTTCATACTGGATCCATAAAACAATCACCATTGCAATACAACCTGCATCATCAATCTCTGAAACACCCAATACTGAAACCCTGTCAACAACACAGTCACCAGAACATAGAACAGACTTCATAACTCTACAACAACAACCAGATCCAATAGCAACTTCAAATATCATACTTCATACTGTATACGCTACTTGGATGAACCCAACCTACGTGTATACGCGCTTTTACCAAAGACAACCTGCGTACAGATCTGCAAATTCTAACTCATAACTTTGCAGCTATTTCAGACATCAGCACATACCCAGATCCTAATATTCATACAATAAACATGCGTCAATAGATCTAATCTATCCATAATCAAACAATATAAAGATAATCATTCCAAGCCTTGAGATCCCGTTCCATCGTTCATCATCCTCTGCATGAGTGTAACCTTAGTTCAGATCAAGAAAGACATCACCAACCCATAACTAGCATCTAGATCTCACACTTCATCAGATATTCATCACTTGCACTTCTCACATTTCGCCTAATGATCTTATCTTTATATAGGTTTAGAATTCTCTTAATACAATGGCCCAAAACCATGTTGATCCAATACCTTGGACCCAATACCTGGGGTCAACACTTCAGACCAAATACCATGGACCAATATCAAAATACCATGGACCAAATACCACGGACCAAATACCATGGACCAAAACTTAGTTTTCCGACATGTACGCACCTTTCCTTCTATGAACCTGCGTATATGCGCCTATTGCTTTGATTACCCGCGTGTATACGCGCTTTCAACAAGTATAACCTGCGTATACCTTTCCTTTGACCTACTGCACTAGATCTACCATCTGATTAAGTTGCCATCACCTGTATCAGAATTCTGAGTGAGTTGCCATCAAGGACAACACCTGTATCATAATGCCAACAATCTCCCCCTTTGGACTTGATGGCAACCACTACACCAAGTCACTCTCCCCCTTTGACATCAAGGGAAAAGGGCGGACCAAGATATTCTCTTCTTTGATATACATTCTGCTATCCATACTCCCCCTAAGTACATGCTGAAGTTTCTGATTGAGCTCCCCCTTTGTATAAGATGTACTAATCCATCCATGCTCCCCCTGAGCACATGCAAGGTCTACAAAAGCATAACATGACTCTATACATACAACAATCTCCTAATCAAGTGGGAATACACCATTTTTGACTTATCCGCCCAACCCAATGGGGATATACCATGACTCATTACATCATCCATCCCATGCATAGTGGGGTAACAAATACATCATATGACTCACAGAGACCAAGGACCTAAACAAGACCATGATAGTTATCAACAACTATCATACACCATATGATCTATATTATAAGCATCTGTCATCCAGATCTGTAACCTGCAATCCATTCTTTTGGTCAAGCAAGATATGTTAATAAGCATCATCACCAAGAAATTCTAACCGTAATGCCAACAATGCATTATTTGAAGTATATGCTCCCCCTGAACCTGTGCCATGCCATCATCAAAACAATGACTGAACCATATCAGACTTTTGTACTGTTGTTTTTTTTCTTCAGAACATCATATACATGACTCTGCAGCATATAACTCGCGTATATATGTGACTTGTCTTCATGAAACCCGCATATGCGATTTGGAACACTGATGTTCCACACTTCCATCTTCCTTTGAATCTGTCATGTCTGTGTACTCTGCTATGCCACATCTTTCTGGCTGCACTTCCTTTTTCTTCCATATCTTCAACTGTGATGATGTTTTCTTCTTTTGGTTTGGTGTCCATAATATTCTCTTGCATTCCTTTGTTATGTGTCCAAGTTTGCAACATGCATAACATCTTATATGTTTCATATTCCTTTTGTAGCAATCAACAGCTTTGTGACCAAACATATTGCAAGAAAAACAATATCCTTTGAAGTACCTGGAACGTGAATATCTTTTTGTGTGATGGTCTTGAACCATTCTACTTCTGCATCTAGCTACAACATGTCCATGATTATGACATACATAGCATTCAACATTATTCACCAGAGGAAATAATCGTCTATCACTTCCATAGTTAGGAGCAAAGGATTTTCTTTGAGGAAATTCTTTCCTTGGCTATTGATGGGGTTGTCCTTTCATCTCCTTGTTGAGCCTTTCACATTTTGCATTAGAGTTTTTTGTCTTACTTTTTGAACTAGATTCACCTTCAATAGACTCATAAAAGCCAAGACCAGTTTTAATAGCAGGAGACCTTTGACTACTAAGAATATCATCCAAGATCTTAGTAATATCTTGAAATCGTAATAGTTTATCTTTTTCTTCTAATTTACCTTTCAAGATATTCACCTCAACTTGATGTTGTTCTTCTTTTTCCAGACATTGCTTCTTCAAGGTATCTTCAGACTTTCTTCCTTCTTCCACTTGTTTCCTTAGTTTGAGAATCTCATTTTATTTCTCTTCATTCAGCACCTGCAGCAATTGACGAACTTTGAAAGAACATTCCAGCTGAGCTTTTAAGCTGATAATTTCTTCTTTGAGGGCACTCTCCCTTTTGCTAGGTAGATCTTCTTGATCTATGATTTTATCTGATGCTTCATTTGCTTGTCCATCTTCAATCTAAGGTGATTCAGGATCTTAATACTTGCTTCCACTCACCGGCAGGCTATCATTGTTCCTTTGAGCTGTCTTCTTCTTTTGACGCGCTTTATTTCCCATTGTTCTATGGATCTCCTTCAAGCGATCAAGATTCTACCAAAGGACGCGCTATGATACCAATTGTTGGAAATAATACTGAGAGGGGGGGGGGTGAATCAGTATTATCAAATCAGATACTTTTTCATTTTCATACTCAGATTCATATACACTACTCCAGCTAAGGATATCCGCGTATATACACGACTGTGTTAAAAGCAACTATCGTACATCCAGTAACCTTTATGATTTAGTTAGTTCATCTTCAGTGAATGCGTCAGAACATTATTAACCATATGAACAAATCATCACACATAAAGAGCACACATGAACACCATGATATAAGGTGGAAACCCAATGTGGGTGAAAACCACCTGTTGCAATTTGTTTCTATCTTCCTTTAATAAGAAACTTCTTTTACAATGTACTAGTGCAGTCCTTTACCAGTACGCAGGCTTCTACCTGCAGAAGGCTATAACCTTCGTAGCTCTTGTACTAGCTGTTCCATTTACTAGTACGTAGGCACTGGCCTGCTGAAGGCTCCAACCTTCACTTGTTTTCCAGCTGCTCTTGGAAGGGAGCTACAACCCCCTGGCTCTTGTACTGGACAATATGTTTACCAATACGTAGGTGCCGGCCTATGATCAATCAGGGACCACGTTTCATACATTTTCATACTAGATCCATAAAACAATCACCATTGTAATACAACCTGCATCATCAATATATGAATCACCCAATAATGAAACCCTGTCAACAAAACAGTCACCAGAACACAAAACAGACTACATAACTTTTCAACAACAACCAGATAAAATATCAACTTCAAATATCATACTTCATACTGTATACGCTACTTGGACAAACCCAACCTGCGTGTATACGTGCTTTTACCAAAGACAATCCGCGTACAAATTTGCAAATTCTAACTCATAACTTTGCAGCTATTTCAGACATCAGCACATACCCAGATCATAACATTCATACAATAAACATGCGTCAATAGATCTAATCTATCCATAATCAAACCATATAAATATAATCATTCCAAGCCTTGAGATCCCGTTCCATCATTCATCATCCTCCACATGAGTGTAACCTTGGTTTAGATCAAGCAAAGCATCACCAACCCATAACCAGCATCTAGATCTCACACTTCATCAGATATTCATCACTTGCACTTCTCACATCTGGCTTAATGATCTTCTCTTTATATAGGTTTAGACTTCTCTCAATACCATGGCCCAAAACCATGTTGAGCCAATACCTTGGACCCAATACCTGGGGTCAACACTTCGGACCAAATACCATGGACCAATACCAAAATACCATGGACCAAATACCACAGACCAAAACTTAGTTTTCCGACATGTACGCGCCTTTCCTTCTGTGAACCTGCATATATACGCCTTTTGCTCTGATTACCCGCATGTATACGCACTTTCAACAAGTCTAACCCGCGTATACCTTTTCTTTGACCTACTGCACTAGATTCGCCATCTAATTAAGTTGCGACCAACTGTATCATACTTCTGAGTGAGTTTCCATCAAGGACAACACCTGTATCATAATGCCAACAATCTCCCTCTTTGGACTTGATGGCAACCACTACACCAAGTAACTCTCCCCCTTTGACATCAAGGGCAAAGGGCAGACCAATATATTCTCTTCTTTGATATACATTCTGCTGTCCATACTCCACTTAAGTACATGCTAAAGTTTTTGATTGAGATCCCCCTTTGTATAAGATGTACTAATCTGTCCATGCTCCCCCTGAGCACATGCAAGGTCTGCAAAAGCATAACATGACTCTATACATACATTAATCTCCCAATCAAGTGGGAATACACCATTTTTGACTTATCCACCCAACCAAATGGGGATATACCATGACTCATTACATCATCCATCCCATGCATAGTGGGGTAACAAAATACATCATATGACTCACAGAGACCAAGGACCTAAACAAGACCATGATAGTTATCAGCAGCTATCATACACCATATGATCTATATTATAAGCATCTAGCATCCAGATCTGTAACCTGCAATCCATTCTTTTGGTCAAGCAAGATATGTTAATAAGCATCATCACCAATAACTTCTAATCATAATGCCAACAATTGATTATTTGAAGTATATGCTCCCCCTGAACCTGTGCCATGCCATCATCAAAACAGTGACTGAACCATATCAGACTTCTGTACTGCTATTTTTTTATTTAGAACATCATATACGCAACTCTGCAGCATATAACTCGCGTATATACACAACTTGTCTTCATGAAACCCGCGTATGAGATTTGGAACACTGATGTTCCACACTTCTAGCTTCCTCTGAATCTGTCATGTCTGTGTACTCTGCTATGCCACATATTTCTGGCTTTACTTCCTTTTTCTTCCATATCTTCAACTGTGATGATGTTTTCTTCTTTTGGTTTGGTGTCCACAATCTTCTCTTGCATTCCTTTGCTATGTGTCCAAGTTTTTAACATGCATAACATCTTATATGTTTCATATTCCTTTTGTAGCAATCAACAACTTTGTGACCAAACATATTGCAAGAAAAAAATAATCTTTGAAGTACCTAGAACGTGAAGATCTTTTTATGTGATGGTCTAGAACCATTCTACTTCTACATCTAGCTACAACATGTCCATGATTATGACATACATAGCATTCAACATTATTCACCGGAGGAAATAATCGTCTATCACTTCCATAGTTAGGAGCAAAGGATTTTCTTTGAGGAAATTCTTCCCTTGGCTGTTGATGGGGTTGTCCTTTCATCTCCTTGTTGAGCCTTTCAGATTTTGCATTAGAGTTTTTTGTCTTACTTTGTGAACTAGGTTCACCTTTAATAGACTCATAAAATCCAAGACTAGTTTTAATAGCAGGAGACCTCTGACTACTAAGAATATCATCCAAGATCTTAGTACTATCTTGAAATCGTAATAGTTTACCTTTTTCTTCTAATTTACCTTTCAAGATATTTACCTCAACTTGATGTTGTTCTTCTTTTTCCAGACATTGCTTCTTCAAGGTATCTTCAGACTTTCTTCCTTCTTCCACTTGTTGCCTTAGTTTGAGAATCTCATTTTCTTGCTCTTCATTCAGCACATGTAGCATTTGACGAACTCTGAAAGCACATTCCAGCTGAGATTTTAAGCTGATAATTTCTTCTTTGAGGGCACTCTCCCTTTTGCTAGGTAGATCTTCTTGATCTATGATTTTATCTGATGCTTCATTTGCTTGTCCATCTTCAATTTGAGGTGATTCAGGATCTGAATTCTTACTTCCCCTCACCGGCAGGCTGTCATTGTTCCTTTGAGCTATCTTCTTCTTTTGACGCGCTTTCTTTCCCATTGTTCTATGGATCTCCTTCAAGCAATCAAGCTTCTACCAAAGGACCCACTCAGATTCATATATGCTACTCCAGTTAAGGATATCCGCGTATATACACGACTGTATTAAAAGCAACTAGAGTACATCCAGTAACCTTTATGATTTAGTTAGTTCATCTTCAGTGAATGTGTTAGAACATTATTACCCATATGAACAAATCATCACACATAAAGAGCACACATGAACACCATGATATAAGGTGGAAACCCAATGTGGGTGAAAACCACCTGCTGCAATTTGTTTCTATCTTCCTTTAATAAGAAACTTCTTTTACAATGTACCGGTGGAGTCCTTTACCAGTACGCAGGATTCTACCTACAGAAGGCTACCACCTTCTTAGCTCTTGTACTAGCCGTTCCATTTACTAGTACATAAGTGCTGGCCTACTGAAGGCTCCAACCTTCACTCGTTTTCCAGCAGCTCTTGGAAGGGAGCTACAACCCCCTGGCTCTTGTACTGGCCAATATATTTACCAGTACGTAGGTGCTGGCCTACAATCAATCAGGGACCACGTTTCATACATTTTCATATTGGATCCATAAAACAATCACCATTGCAATACAACCTGCATCATCAATATCTGAATCACCCAATACTGAAACCCTGTCAACAACACAATCACCATAACACAGAACAAACTACATAACTCTGCAACAACAACCAGATCCAATAGCAACTTTAAATATCATACTTCATACTGTATACGCTACTTGGACAAACCCAACCTGCATGTATACGCGCTTTTACCAAAGACAACCCATGTACAGATCTGCAAATTCTAACTCATAACTTTGCAGCTATTTCAGACATCAGCACATACCCAGATCATAACATTCATACAATAAACATGCGTCAATAGATCTAGTCTATCCATAATCAAACCATATAAAGATAATCATTCCAAGCCTTGAGCTCTCGTTCCATCGTTCATCATCCTCCACATGAGTGCAACCTTGGTTCAGATCAAGCAAGGCATCACCAACCCATAACCAGCATCTAGATCTCACACTTCATCAGACATTCATCACTTGCACCCACTTGCCCACTCTCTTGGCTTAATGATCTTCTCCTTATATAGGTTTAGGCTTCTCTCAATACCATGGTCCAAAACCATGTAGAACCAATACCTTGGACCCAATACCTAGGGTCGTTACTTCGAACTAAATACCATGGACCAATACCACGGACCAAAACCACGGTTTCTAACATGTATGCGCCTTTCCTTATGTGAACCTGCGTGTGTACGTATACGCGCCTTTTGCTCCAATAACCTGCGTATATACGCACTTTCATCACGGTCAACCTGCGTATATCTCTCTCTTTACCTACTGCACTATGATCTGTCCTCTGAGTGAGTTGCCATTACCTGTATCATACCTCTGAGTGAGTTGCCATCAAGGACAACACTTGAATCATAATGCCAACAAGGCGTTGGGGTTTGAATGGTAATTTAAGTTTTGAATATAATAGCATGTAGCTCTATTAGATCTGAATTTTATTATCATTTTCTCGCTCTATGTTGACGGTTGAATTGAGTTTTGCAGGAAAATCCTTGATTATTATATCATCGGGCATTTGGGGAAGTTCTCGGCTGAACCAGCCAACTCCCGATCCGTGTTTCCTGAAGAGCCCAGTTTGAATTTGATCTCGGGCTTATCATAAGATATTATTTTTATGAGTGATACATGAAGGGTTTCAAGCTTAGTACCTCCTCCAAAATACAAAAAAAAATAATTTTTATGCGCTAAATTGTCAGATCTAACTGTTGGGAGCTGCAGATCATCAGATCTGGGAGCGGAGTTGGACTCACACTCCCTAGATCTGATAGATTTGCCATTTATGTATATAGATCTGTAATTTTTTTTATTTTTCTGACTTAGGGTTTCTAGGGTTTCATTTATTTTTTGCATATTTGGGTTCTGGCTGTTTGTTTTTAGGAACAGGTTGTAGATCTGAAGGTGAAGTTTAATTTTGAAGCCAGATCTAGGCCCTGGAGGGTAAGATCTGGCCTCAGAACTAGCTTTTGCAGGAGCATTCTTTCTATAGTTCGAGGGTTTGAAATTTTTTTAAATCTAGGAATTTCTGAAATCATTTTGAATTTCTGTCTTCTGCCTGGGGTTTTAATTTTTCTAAAAAAATTTTGAATTTTTTTTTTAAGCTGGAACCCTCACTCACTCATCTCTCCCATAGCTACATTGTTGTTCCTTCATATCAGCGTGCCACTCATTCGCTGCTCTTTCTCTCCGTTTGCCCATCTTTCTCTGGACGCAGTCCATCCCTCAGTCCTCTTTGCCTATGTTCAACTTCCATGCAGCTATGCTTGCTGCGTATCCATTCCATACCATTAAACCCTTGTCTAAGCCCTCCTCTGCTTGTCTACGCCCACATTTTGCCTGTTCTCCCTCGCTGTCAGTTCATCCCTGTCTGCATCCAAACTCATCATCTGTCTTCTCCGTCGATGTAGTCGAACTTGTAGAGCAACAAACAAATTCAATTTTTTTTTATGACGGGTTGGGTTTTCATTGTGATATGCACATTGGTTTAGTTTTAGGCTAGGTTGTGATTCTTCATTTGATTAATTTTCCGATGACTTTTGAATTTTAACTTTTGATTAGATTTTCCTTAGTTTTGATTTTTGATTTGGTTTGGATTCAATTTTCATTTTATCAAGATTAGGTTTTATTTTTTTTTGGCTTTGTCATGAACCATTTTAAACTTAGTATAAAATCATAAAAATTAAAAAGAAATCTAAAAATATATATATATATATATATATTCTCAAAAAATAAAAATTTTTTGAAATCCTAAAAAAAAATTCAAAAATATAAAAATGAAAATCTTTTTTTTAAAAAATTAAAAAAAAATTCTAAAAATTTAAATTTGTGATTAAGGATTTACATTAAGGGGTTTTTCACTTAAACGTTAAAATTTTTAATGTGGCCTATGGCCCATTAAAAGTTCAATTTTTGACTTGTTAATTAATTTTAATTTCCTTAGTGTCATTTGGTCATTAAATGCAATTTTTATGACTTTCCTATGGTCAAGGTTCGACAAACATTTTAATCATATTTGGTTGTTGAAAAATTGAATCTAGATCTTGGTCATTAATGATAATCATTTTAAATCTGGAATCTTTTGCATGTGACAGTGTTGGGCGTTTTCGTGGATTATTTATAGTTGTCTCTTTTTGTCACATATTGAAAATCGTTCTGGATAGCTTGTTTTATTGATGGTTAATTCAAATATCGAATGCACTGGTCTATTATTGTTTCTATCTTGTGGTCGTGTCTTGTCTACATTGGCATTTAATCTATCAATCTGATTTAATTGTTTAAATTCATCAAGTTGTCCATCATTAAAATCTCCTAGAGTTTGTTTTTCACAGGGTATCTTCATCCATTTACCTAGGGACTACCCCCCTTGACTTGTCTAGGAGAGAGTCTAAATGGAGTGAGTAAGGATTTAAGAGTGACAACCCTTACTCTGAGTGTTGTCGCGCTGCCTAGACATTCTGTGCGAAAACACACCTCAATGTTGTCAATGATGGTGGTCCACTTAATATCTTGCTTGGAGATTCTTCCAGAACCTGATCAAGTCCATATCGATGACACTAATGATCAAGTTGAGCTGATCATGGCTATGGAAAATAATGTAAGATTAAAGGTTTGCATGTTCTGGAAGAAATGCTAACCAAGACGAAGCAAGTTCAAGCTCCGACATTACATCCCAAAAGAAGGACAAGCCTTAGGTACAACCTCAGAATCATCATAAGCCAAAACCTCAAAACTCTAATGTTTCTTTGAATGTTAATATGACCAATGTTTTGGCTAAGGTGAATGTACAAGTCTCTCTTTTGGAGATGGAAAAGCTTCAGTCTCAGAGGAGGAAAATATCGAATGCTTTCAACTTCGAAAAAGAGACTGAGGATCCTCTAGCTATCTTACAAAATATGTATCTTGACAAGAAAAATGGAGGACAAGAACCATTTTTGTTATCCTTAGTGATTAAAAATCTCATTCTACATAATCGTATGCTTGATTCGGGTGCCTCTACAAATGTAATGCCTTTAAGCGTAATGCATCGACTAGAGATGGATATCACTAGGCCTTACAAAACTGTATGTGGTTTTGATTCGAAATCTATTCCTACTTATGGCCTCAACAAAGATGTAAAGGTATCATTGGCATCAAATAAAGACATATCTGTGCTGATGGATATTGTAGTCATTGATGTGCCTGATGCTTGGGGTATGTTATTATTAAGAAAGTGATGTGCCTCGATTGGAGGATAGTTACAAATGAACTTATCATATGCCACTATACCCACTTGTGATGGGACACCATTTGTGTTGTATTGGGAACCACAAATGCTTGATCATGTGGCAGATATTGAACCTTTCTTGTTCCTTAGATCCAATGAGAAGGCCATGACCACCAAGGATCATAAGGGTGTGAGTCAAGATCATTCCAAGGGGCCTCCAAAGTTGAGTAAGTCTCCCCTTTTACAAGATGTCAGTCACATCAAAGGTTCCAAAAAGAGGTAGACTATAACAAAGAAGCATTGGATCCAAAGACCAAAAAGAGAATTCTAAGCAGGTGATCTTGTTTTGATTTATGAGGACCCCATTCTCGCTAGGATCGGCAAAGTAGGTATGGGTTATTTCTATATTGTTAATAGTGATGGTGAATATTTACCTTTACCAATGAAAGGGAGCTACCTTACTTTGTTTGATGGGAACTGACTTAATTATGCATAGTAGCTAGTTGCAGTGCATATTGTGTGAGTAATACAGACATCCTGCATTTTCATATTGTTGTGATTCATTGTAGATTAGATTTCATTTGGATTAATTTTATTTTTTGTATGGATTTCTATCATCATACAAAAATGGGTGATATTCTACACCTAGTGTTATCAAAACCGGACCGGAACCGACCGGTCCAGTTCTAGGTTTGGAAATAGAAAAGGCAGGATTAGTGTGTTGGGTATGTGTTATATTCTTTCCATGACTAGTTACAGGCATTGTTATGTTGCGTTAAGCACAACAAGGGGTTGCAAATGGGGCAACATCCCCCCTGCACAGGGTTCAAGGCAGCGCCCTGGGATTTTTTTTATGTGGACCAAAGGATGGGGGTCGGACCCAAGGATGATGGGCGGACCTACTCATGGTTTTGCGCATGGTTTTGGGCATGATGGTTTTTTTGCCAATGTTATTTTGTAGATTCGGTCAAGGGAACTACGGTTATGTTCTAATCTAGGGTTAATGGATTGGAGTTTATGAATGCTTCGACATGTATATAATGAAAAATCAATTTGGTTTTCCTGGTTTGGATTCAAGGAGAAAATCTCTATGTATATTTTTTTATGTTCTCTCCATTGTATATTTTTTTGTTTTAAGAATTTGTTTGCAGGTAATTTTTGTATAGGGTTAAAACCTCAATTTATTATCAAAGCAGTTTTGACTTCAAGGGGATGCCATTGCTACTGAGGAGTTTTGCTCAAGCTTGTGGTAGACCCTCTTATAGTGGGAGCTTAGTGAAATTGATTCTTCCTGTGAAAGAAGATCTGTTGGTGGATAGAAATCAGTGGACTGTTGTAGATCCAGGTACAAAACCAACATGATTGTCGACAAAAGACTGAGAAAAGTTAGATCAGAAGGAAAATGCCACAATAGATTGTCTCTCAGATTTAGTATTGTTGATGTATCAGGGGAGGCTATGACAAAGGCTTTGTGGGACAAGTTAGGGACTTTATATCAATCTAAGTCTCTGGTGAACAAATTGTTCCTGCAGAAAAATTTGTATAACCTAAGGATGAAGGATGGAGACTTAGTGATAGAGCATCTAAATTCCTTCAATACTGCGGTAATTCAATTGTTATTTGTTGATATTAAAATTTTAGACAAAGATAATTGTGTCAGTCTCTTGTGTTCTCTACCAGACTCATAGGATAGTCTGCTTGTTGCTTTAGGTAGCAATACAACTACCTTGAAGTTTGACGAAATAGTCTCATCCTTGTTGTTGGAGGAGATGAGAGGGAAAAATATGGAGAGCCATAATGGAGATGCCTTGTTTGTAAGAGGACAGTCCCAAAATTGAAATAGAAATAAGTCCTAAAGTGGGAGATCTAAATCTAGAGCAAAATCTAAATCTCCAAGAAAAGTTGTAAAGGTTTGCTGGAAATGTGGAAAAGAAGGGCACTACAAAAAGGACTATAGATCTAAAATTCTTGAGAAAGGAAAAGAATCTGATGATGCTCCTTCTGTAGAGGCAAAAACCAACTTAGATGAAGGTGGGGATGTGTACTTGGCTTCTTCTTCAAGTACACATGTAGATTATTAGGCATGATTGATTGATTTAGGTGCATCCTTTCACTTAACTTCCCATAGGGAGTGGTTCTACTAGTACAAGAAATATGATGGTGGTGACGTATTTCTAGGAGATGATAGGAAGGCTAGAATCATAAGACGTAGAAAAATCAAGCTGAAGTTGTAAGGTGGAAGGACTAGAACACTGCCCGGTGTTCTACACATTCCTGCGTTGGCTAGAAATCTAATTTTTGTACGCAAGATGGATGATGCGGGTGTAAAAATAATGTTCGAGAAAGATACTTGCAAGATGGTTCGGGTAGCACTGGTATTGATTCGGGGAGTTTGGATTGGAGTTCTGTACAAGATTCTAGGTAACATTGTTATTAATGGGTGCAATAGTTCTGTGGTTCCTGAAAGTGGAGCAGAATATCTGATAGTCTCTTGAGAAAAGACTATGTTGTGGCATCAAAGAATTGGACATATGGTAGAGAAGGGTCTCAATACTGCATGGTAATGGTATGGTAGAAGGTATGTCTAATTGCTTTCTAGATTTTGATTTCTATGAACATTGTGTATATGGGAAGAAAAATCAAGTGAGTTTCCCCTCTAGTGCTAAGAGGGCGAAAGTGATATTAGATCTTTTACACAGTGTTGTGTTTGGACTTTTGTTGGTTCCATCAATGGGTAAGTTTGTGTACTATGTCTTGTTTATGGATGACTTCTCGACAAATACATGGACATATTTCCTTAGGAAGAAATCTAAAGTCTTTGATAGGTTTAAAGAATTTAAGGCTCTAGTGGAAAATTAGACAGACAAGAAGATTAAGGTGTTGAAGACAGATAAAGTTGGAGAGTCCCACAAGAAGGAATATGAAGAGTTCTGTGAAATGTCTTGTATAGCACGGCAAAAAGTTCCATACTCACCTCAACAAAATGGAGTTGCAAAAAGAATGAACAGGACATTGATGGAAAAAACATGAAGCATGCTGAGTGGCATTGGATTAGGGCACGAATTTTGGGCAGAGGTAGTGGATACTACATGTTACCTGTTTAACAGATCATCTTCATTAGCATTGGAAGATAAGACTCCACATGAGTTATGGACTAGTAAGAAACCATCTCTCTCACATCTCAGGGTATTTGGCTGCGATGCATATGTACATGTTCCGAAGGAGAAAAGAACCGAGTTGGATAGTAAATCTGAAAGGTGCATATTTATTGGGTATAAGGATGGTTTAAAATGTTACAAGATTTGGAACCCAGAAACAAGAAAGGTTGTGTACAATCAAGATGTGATGTTTAGAGAAGTAAAAGATGTTATTAAACATGAAGTCCTACCAAAGGAACCTGGAAAGATAGAGTTTGAATTAAAGGAAGAAGAATCGGAGTCTACAGAAGAACAAGAAACAAAGGAGGAAGAGTCGCATAGTCCAGTTTTGAGGAGATAAGTTCGAGAGAGAAGTCAACCAGAGAAGTATAGTTCATTTGCTTTCTGTTCAAATTTTGCTTTATTTATTACTAATGATGATCCTAGAACTACCAGGGATGTAGTGGATTTAGAGGATGGAAAAATTTGGAAAAAGACCATGGTTGAAGAAATGGAAGCCTTGGACAAAAATGAGGCTTGGGATCTAGTAGAGTTAACCGCTGGAAGGAAACCCATTGGCAACAAATGGGTGTTTAACAAGAAGATGAACGCAGAAGGAAAGGCGGAGAAATACAAGCTCGCTTGGTAGCAAAAGGTTATGCCTAGGTGTTGGGAATTGATTCTAGTGATATTTTTTCTCCTGTTGAAAAATTAGCTTTTAGTAAATTACTTTTATTTGTTGTTGCTGCTTTTGATTCTGAGGTAGAACAAATGGATGTGAAGATAACATTTCTTCATGGGGATCTGGAAGAAGAGATCTACATGAAGCAACCAAAAGGCTTTGCAGTGAAGGATAGGAAAGAATTGGTATGTAGGTTAAAAAAGTTTGTATGGGTTATAGTCACCAAGGATGTTGTTACAAAATTTTGATACATATATATGGGGACTTGGCTTCACAAGGAGCAAAGAAGATCACTGTGTGTATTTTAAATTAATTGGTGACCGTGTTATTTATTTGGTCTTGTATGTGGATGATATGTTGCTAATTGAAAATGACAAAGAAATTATTGAGGATTTGAAGATCCAATTCCTCTAATTTCGACATGAACGATCTTGGTGCCACAAACTATATTTTAGGCATGGAAATTAAATGAGATCAAACAAAGAGGAAGATTTGGCTAAACCAAAGGAAGTATGTCGAGTCAATATTGCAGAGGTTTAATATGCAAGATAGTAAACTGGTGAAGTTTCCTATTTCTATAGGTGCAAAGTTATTTGTTTAACATTGTCCCAACATCCTAGTTTTAAAAAGCTGTCTGGTCAAACCAAAAATCTGTCAAACCGTCGATTAACTCTCTGAGATATCAAACTGGCCCAACAAATCCAATTGTTTGATTGGTTAGGACCGATTGGATACGAAATCAATTGGTTTTGGTACCAAGTTGGTTGGCTTGACCAAGTTTGTACCTGATTGGCCGATTTTTGTAAACAATCGGTCGGCCAGTTAGGAAGCCACATGGTTGGACATGTTGATCGGACTCCCAGGTGGTTTTTGGAGGTGTTTTTTAGCAAACCATGGAAGGTTCCCCTGTAAATCTGCCCCCCTAAGCTTATAAAAGGAATGCCTAAGCTCCTATTTTCCTCACACATTTGATTTCTAGTGTTTGTGTGCATATGAGAGCTTGGATAGTTCTAGATCAACATTGAGTTTTGGAGCAACAACAAGAAGTTTGGAGGTTCTTTGTCATCTTGGAGCTAGTTGGGAGTTGTCTAGTGGAGTTGGGGGTGTTGATTCCAATGATCTGGTAGTTGAACCAAGAACTGAAGGAAGTGGACCAACAATACCAAACATGGCACATGGTGACTCGTGAGGGAAGCAATAGTCATGCAACTCGACGAACTTGTGCTTCTTGTTCTGCTAGGCCTAGTGATGTTGCTCATGCTACTACTAATACTTCTATTGAGCTTTGAGAGGAGTTTGAGGACTCCTCAACCTCTGAGCTAGATGATGTTTATGTAGCTCCTTGTAATGATCTCATGTGTAGTAGTGGTGATGAGTTTGATGAGTTTTATGTCGATCGATGATTTGCAGTAGGCTAGTGGCTTAGTAGCTTGAGTTGTAGCATTGTTTTTGGACTCAGGAGGCCATTTAGACCCTCATTGTAGCATTGTTTTAGGACTCTAGAGGCCATTTAGAGCCTCATTGGTTATGTATTTTTTCATTTGATATCATTAATATGTATTGAACTCGGTGCCATTTTGATATATGCAACTTTACATGGTAATTAGATGAGAAGACTTTCCATAATTTGTCTCTAATAGTTTGGAATCTTAAAAATATTTTTTTCCATTAAAATTAATTATTTTGTGCATTTTTTCTAATTCTGGTTTGATCCGGTTCCGGTTCGAATCACGGTTAGATAGACGGCTGGTTCAAAACCCAGTACTGTTTTTCAAACTATGCCCAAGACATAGGAAGAGGAAGAGGACATGTCTCTTGTTCCATATGCAAGTGCAATTGGTATCCTGATGTATGCAATGGTTTGTACCAGACTAGACATTGCACAGGTAGTGGCAACATTAAGTAGGTTTATGTCAATACCAGGGAAGGAGCATTGGATAGTAGTAAAGTGGGTTTTCAGGTATTTGCGTGGCACTAGTGATTACGGTTTGTGCTACCAAGGAAGACCAGGATTGGATAGACTATAGGGAATACATGGCTTTGTTGATGCATACAGACTGGAGATATGGATCAGAGAAGATCTACAAGTGGGTATGTGTTTAACCTATCTGGAGGAGCAATTAGTTCAATGAGCAAGAGATAGTTTGTAGTGGCACTTTCAACTACAAAGGTTGAATACATGGCAACCACTCATGCAAGCAAGGAAGCAGTTTAGTTGCAAAGATTGTGTTCAAATATGGGGTTGGTAAACTACAGTTATGTTCTAATTTAGGGTTAATGGATTGGAGTTTATGTATTAAATTTCAGACTGCTTTATGTTGTTTCAATTACTTTAGCTTAGTGTTGCAGGAACCGTCCCCGCCCCCCTAAGGATCCAAAGGTAGATCTGCGTCCCATACAGATCCGCCACTGGTCCTTCGGCAGAACCGCTGATTGGAAAATCGGATCCGCAGTTCCTCCTTTTTTTGGTGATTCTTGCAAAATTGGATCCGTGCGGGCCCGATTTGCGGCTCCTATTTCCTGATCTGTGGTTCCTACTGCCCGATCCGCAGATCCGGAAAGGATCGGGTGCAGATCTATGGAGGTTTGGGCGTGTATCCACCGTGGATCCGAGAGAAGGTAGATGGTTCCCTGGGCCTTTTTTTTTGTTGGAAATTTCGAACTGTTCTATGAGGAAGTATACTTTCTAAATACTCCCAAGGTGTCCCTTGATGCTCCCTAGACGCTTCCTAGATGCTCCCTAATGGTAATGTTAAATTCTTGAAGTAAAAGTGACATTCTCCTTTATCTTTCATTTCCATCCTTTTACTTCAATTTTTAACATTACCATGAAATGACTCAGGATGTTTGAGAGTGGTTCCAACCTCATCAAACTTCATATGGAGAAAATATAATTTCATATCCCATTCAAAATTCAGCAGACTTAACAATTTTCAGGATCAATGGGATTGTGGTGTTTCATTGGATTATATCATGTATGAGGGCATGTGATTGGCATTTAATCAAGAGCAACAAGCCCTATATGTACCCAAGTGTTGGTGTTATTGATTGTTGAACTCCTTTGTCATGGCCTTAGCAATTATGTGCCCTTCAATCAAGTCAAAATCATTGATCAGGCATGTTAAGATTTCTCTACCATATTATAAGGCTTGGATTAAGTTGTTTGATCAAAATTAGGCAACGTTGACTAAAATCGCTATAGAATTGAAGTAGAGGCAAAGGCTACACAAGAGAAGAGGAATTTAGATTGTAGACGGTTGACGCTGGAATAATTAATCATTGATGTACAATGGATGCCATATCTATCTTGATTTATGTAAAAATATGCTTGTTTTCATGCCTTTTACAACTAATTTGGTATTTGGGATGTTTGTTTTGAATATAAATTCAATATATATAATATATTATTTATATATATATATATATAGTACGCTTCCGAGACGCTTCGTTTCCTAGATTTTTGGAAAATGACGCTTTTGCGTCCCTGCTTCCAAAAAGTGTCCCCGTTTCGTCCCAGCTTCATGCAACATTGCTTTGGCCCAATTCAATTATTTAATTAACAATCTTTCATCAATAATTAATATTTCCAATCAGCAACAATAGTTAAAGATAGAATAGTAAATGCAATGACAAAGAAGACAATCAACACATCAATAAGAGACACCAGATTTCCGGTCAATGACCTGGGAAAAATCCAATATGGGGAAAACCCTTTATAATTCTTATTCTATGAGATTGTCATAAATTGTTAAGCAGAGAGTACAATTTCCCAATACAAAATCATCCAGCAAAATTAACCCAACAACATTAAGAAATATGTTCCTAGCATCAATATAGATTCGAGACAACTTTTCCTGTCTGCAGTTAACTACGGTCAAATGTCAAATTTTAGCCCTAGATCCCAACCACATGGAGGAGGAGGTATGTGTATGGTTGCTAGCTTCCAACTGCATTATTGAGCCTGCAAGCCTGCGGTTATAGCCAAAAAAACCCTAGATAGACATGCGAGCTTTGGAACCTGTAATCTCATACCTGTACGAACCAATCTCCTTGATCCATCCTCAGACCTATGTGAACCAATCAAATGAAGAAGAGAAGAAGATGCTTGGTGATGTATAAATAAGCTTGAGGTCACTTATATTTATAGGCTTCCAAGGGTGTTCAATTTATTGTTAGGGTCGACTCGATCAAATGTGACACTGTGATCTTCAATTCAAAAACACACTTTCCCTTGGTCAAGTTGAGTGCTTCAATAGTCAAAATTGGTCCTCTCGAAAAGACGAATCTAGTCCTGTTAGGAAATCAAAAAGGCAAAAAGGTTTTCTTTATATTGATAATTAGTTGTAATATTCTTATGTTTTCTTAGATTTTCTTTATACCGATAGTTACTTGTGATATTCTTATGTTTTCTTACGTTCCTTTCTTAATTTTAGTTCATCAAGTAATTACCAATGCAATAGCACAAAGATCACTAATACCATATGTAGGCAGACGGGCAGGGAAAAACCCCTATCTAGGGGAAAATCCAATCAACAACTCTTCCTTAATAACTTCACGAGATAATCCAAGACTCTTGACCTAGACACATGCTTCCTTCACACCAAGTCAGCCATTTCTTCCTTCTATAGATGATAACACCTTCGACTTTGTAGTAACAACTGGCAGCAACACCTTCGACCTAGGAGGAGCAACTTTGACCCAACATAATTTCCACCCAACAGTTAGTCCAACAAATACTTCGACTTGCGGGGTTCGAGGGGGGCCCATCCCCTCCAGTTGGGGGGTCTAGGGGCCAGCGGTCCCCCGGTGGGGGTTTCGGGGGCAGCGTCCCCGAAGCTAAAAACATATGTAAAATTGCCTTGTAAAAGTCTATTAATTTCTAGTCAATCTGGGTTGTTCATTAGGCGAATGATATGACGGTAGAAGTTATGTTTAATTTAGGGTTTTTTGCCCTAGAAGTCAACCACTCACTATATATGAGGGAATTGTATTGCGTCTATGTATATCTGTATTCTGAGTGAGGAAGTGAGAAGAGATTGAGAGCAAAGAGGGAGTTACAGCGGATCTGCTGTAGGTTGTATCTCTTTAGTTTGTTGGATAATATAAAAAGAAGGACTGGTTTTTTCTCCATGGACGTAGCCTAAACTGGGTGAACCACGTATATCTGCGTCTCTCTTGTTTTATGCTTTTTTTGTGTTTATATTTCTGCAATATTTTATGTGTTCCATTGCTCCGTAAAATATAATTTTCTAACATAGGGTTTCATTCCTAGAAGCTTATACTTAATATAATAGGGTTTTACTCATAGACCTTAATTTACCAAAACCTCAAGGTCTAGGAACACATTACCATCCAACCCTAAAGGACTAGGGTTTCCATAATAATACTAAACCTCCAAACATGACATCACCATCAAAACCCCAAACATCACAAGAATACTATTTTCTAGATTTCATTAGTAACCCTAAGTAGACTAGGGTCTTTCAAATTAGCATTGACATACCCTTAGCTTAGGGTTTTGTAGAGAACCTATTAGGGTTCCAAAAACATAATGATTTTAATGAGGGTAGATTCAATCTAATGATTAATCTCCCATAAAAGAATCTCTATGATTCAAAGGTCCTAGACATAACACTTGTTACTAATGTAAGGTAGATTTAAATGAATATACCTTTATCATGGAGAGAACAAAACTTATAGTCTAAGACATACCTTTGAGTTTTGGACAAACCTTATAGGACATCAATTCCAATTTGTCTTGTAAGTCTTCATCATAGCCCTTGAGCATGTTAGCAAGCTTTTTCTAAACAAGGAAAATATAGAAGAAATATGATTAGCATATAGTGTAAACACATCTAGGAAAAGGAAAACCAAATATAAAAGATAATACATGGAATAAGATACTTATCTTTGGAAAATGGTGAGGGCTCCCTCTTAATCCAATCTCGAGGGATACCGAAAACGTTAACAATTCAACAGTGCTTTTCCAAAGAATGTTAAACCTATAAGTTTTAGAAATCAAAATACAAAACAAATAAAAAAAAATTAGAGTAGAAGGATAGAGTTCCTAGCGAATAAATCTTTGACTTCGGATTCTTCCTTCTTGTTCTTCTTTGGAGGTCCTTCATCAACAACATTTGCATATTCCCTTTCTCTCTTCTTGTATCTTGGATTCTCAGGACAATCACTTTTATAGTGACCCATCTTGTGACAGTTGTAGCTTTCGATTTTGGATATGTCTATCTTCCTTCTAGGCCCTTTAGACTTCTTGAATGATCCTTAGTTCTTATGATGAGCAGAGTAGGAATTTGAAAATTTTTCTTCTTCATTCTCTTTGTTGCTTACTAGATAAATCTTGACTTCTTCTTGACTGCAAGCATTCCATAGTTCAAATGTAGGAGTCTCCTTCCAGTTGTTGAGACCTGATGAGAAGGCACTCCATGATGTTGGTAAACCTAGAAGTGTAGTGATTAGAAACTCCTCCTCTGGTACTATCTCATCAATTGCCTAGAGTTCATCTCTTAGTCTAGCTATTCTCATAAAGAAAGATGCCACAATGTATTCCTTTGTCATCTTTATAGATTTTAGTTCATTTTTAAGGCATGCTATTTGACTAAGATTCTTGATAGTGAATAATTTTGATAAAGGCTTATACATCTCTTGAGCAGAGTCTATGTTAGATATATAGGGGATGAGATTATCTTTTTTTCCATCCACCATTAGTGTCATGGTCAATATTTCAGTTTCCCTGAACTTTTCCTTTTCTGCATCACTTGAATCATTAGTAGGCTTCTTTACCTTTCCCTTCACTAGATCCAAAACTTTATTCTTTTTAAGGATGAGGTCTATCCTCTTCTTCCAATCCCTATAGTTGGATGCTCATTCTAGTTTGTTTTCACTCTTCATTGAGTTAGATATTGTCCTTGAAGATGATAGAATTAGCTTCTTATATGTTCCTTTTTAAGACCCTTATTCAAAGCTTCTTACAACTCCTTACTCTTCTTTCAATAGATCTTTGAGCTGCCTTTTTCCCTTTTTCACCTTAGCTCTGATAATTACTTGTGATATTCTTATGCTTTCTTATGTTCCTTTCTTAATTTTAGTTCATCAAGTAATTACCAAAACAATAACACAAAGATTACACACACTAGATGTAGGCGGACAGCCAGGGTAAAATCCTTATCTAGGGAAAAACCCAGTCAACAAATCTTCTTTAATAACTTCATGAGATAATCCAAGACTCTTGACCTAGAAAAATACTTCCTCCACACCAAGTCATCCCTTTCTTCCTTTTCTAGATGATAACAACTTCGACTTTGTAGTACCAACTGGCAGCGACACCTTTGACCTAACAACTTCGACCTAGGCGCAACAACTTCGACCTAGCAGAATTTCGTCCCAGCAGTTAGTCCAACAAATACTTCGACCCAACAGTTAGCCCAACTAAACTTTGACCCAGATGGAGCATTTTGTCCTTCGAACAAATAGCCTAGTAAATCCACACGAGTGAGAGAGAGACCAACCAAAAAACTTTGATCTTCCTTCTTCTAGTGAATCTCCACCTCTTTCTGCAACTTCACACTTTTTCTGCTCTTCTTCTTAGATATCGAACTTGAGTGAGTGAGTGTGCTCCAAATGAATTCAAATTGCTTCAATATATAGGATTCTGGTGATGTCGAATTACCTAGTTTGAGGTCGACTTGATCTCCTTGAGTTTGACTTGGTGTGGAGGTGACAAATAGCTTATTTGACTCAATAATAAATATTTTTGCATGATTCAAAAGCCCAAGAAGGGTCTCTTTAAATGGACAATGACTCTAATGACTCAGAATAAATCCTAGAAGTTCTCAATTGGGACTTTGACCTAAAACATGATGATCCAAGCATGAAACCCATGCTTTAATAAGTCATATTATTAATAATAAAAATTTCTTTTTCATTCTTTTGATAAATACATTGCATTGTGACTCAAATACAATTTATGAAGACCGAACCTAGTTACATTCTTCAACAAGTGCCATGGTCGGAATTTGTCACTGAGTTTCTTATTGCCGCTCAAACTAGTAGGGGTCCTAAAAAGAGATCCTTGAAGGGCTGCTACTAGGCCAAGGGCAACAATGGAGCGATAGCCCACTGTCACCTCAGCTAAGGCTCCTTACTCTGTATGGACTTTCACCAATGGGAGAAGACCCGTTATGATAAGGATCACGAAATGGATGAACCAATGATAGGGCGAGGTGTGATCGTGGAAGCCTATTCACAAGAGAGGCTCAAATATGTGACTTGCTTATCTTGGAAGACAAGATGGAAGGCTCTCAAGGAAGGGCTTGGGGAGAATTTTAAGGTTTAGGTTTAGGGTATGTATCTTATAATGGAGGTTCCAAGGCCTTGAAATTCTTGTGAAAGCTTGGATTCCTAGTGATCCTTGAAGAATTACCCTTAATAGTGTATGGAACCACACAGGACCAAGTGGACCCGAGTCTCGGTCAAGGGGATAGGATTTAGCAACCAATGATATGCTTGACCTAATTAGGGAGGGGAAAGGGATCAAGGAATGAATTTTAAATGAAAGGCAATGTAAGGATCTCGATGAGGTTTCTAGCTAAAGGGAAACCAAGGGCAAGAAGTGGTCTTCGAGCTAGGGTTTGCGATATCTCAAGATCCCACTGTTGAAATCTCATGAAATTTGGAGGGCTTCTTGAGGATGCACCAACGCAGTTGCGGACCAAAAATCAAAGTATTTGGATGGCTAGATCATGAGATAATTGATGCCCTAGGTGACCTAGAGGACTAGACCTAGACAAGAGGAAAGGGGATAAGGATCCTTTGGGATATTGGAGTCAGTTAGAATTATGACTATGGACCTTTGAATTTTCTAGGTCAAGGAGGCCTCAAAGACAACTTCGCTTGGCACTAGGGCAGTAACAAAAGCAACTTCAAAGACTTTATACTTCATTTTACAAGATAAATGGCTTGTCAAGATAAATTTTAGTAATGAAACATCCCTAGGAACATTCATTCATTATACATGGCCCATACATGAAGTATTCACTATCTAGGAACAAAATTTTCACAACTTCGGATAAGAGTTGTAGCAAATGAGCCCTGGTATAGCGAAATCCCAGCAACAATGTATGTGACAAAATTAGAAAGAAGTAATAGCATTAAAATGTACTTAAATGTATAAGAATATATCCAACCATCCAAAAAATTGCCATCAAGAAGCTCCAAGACATATGAAAATTATCCAAACATCAAAATTCATTCCATGCTCCAAAAATTCATCCTCTAAGAAGGATAGAGAAAATCTGTAAAGAGATACTAGTTCCAAATCCAAGTGATGATGCTAAAATGAATCCTCATCACTTCTATTTGTACACTTCTAATGAGTTCAATTTAGCTACTTGGGCCTACATTAGCCCCTAAAATAAAATAATGTGCAAAACAACTAACTTTTGTTGACAAACCCACCAAACTAGCTCATAAAAAAAAAAAGAATAAGCCTCTCAAGAGGTCGAATGATCAATAAAACATGTTGTTGGGCATTCTAAGAAGCCTGATGAAGTCCATGAGTGCCACAATGATGAATAGGACTCCCAAAAGTAGTGGACAAGGGGTTGACCCCTTGTTCTCCAAATAATAAAACTTTGGTGCTCCCAATGGGTATGAGGGCACACAATTAATCTCATGGGCCTCCAAGTAGGTCGAAGATGCCAATAGACCATCCATAAGGGCTCATATGATGGTGTAAGTTATGCCACATCATCATACAAGTCTTGGGTCATCTGTCAAGTGTATGGTACAATTGTGGGTTGGCTGGGCATGGTGAACTAGGTGGATCTTCCTCGTCCAATAGGTGAATCTCGAACAATCTCTGAACATTTATGGGGATCCATGAAGTGTTGTCTACTACTGTGGAGGTCCATGGCTCTCAACACACACCCTACATGTGCCAATGTAGCCCTCTGGAGGGTTAGAACTCCGTATAGGGAGACCAAACCCAAAATGGAGACCACTTGCAATCCTGCATAAGATCCAATGCATCCCCTAGCCTTCCAGTACAACAAGTCATCAAAGGAAATCGAGTTAAAAAGCTTATAAACCATGGAAAACAGGTGGGCACTTCATAATGGCATGCCCTTCCATAGTGGGCTTTGGCGTGTGCTAATGTCTCCAAGCCCCAAATGGGTTAACCAAGTATCCAATTAGGTGGTTTCTACCTTTAAAGGGGATAGTATGTCCAAGGTACACCCTTTGCAGAGTGCTGGCAGGTGATAAAGAGATGAACGGAATAGGGAGTGAAAGGGGCATACCTGGGCCACATGTTGGGGTACAAGGGTAGATAGTAAAATCGGAAGCCCACACTTGGGTATATAATGTATAGGAGGGACCAATCATGGTATATGAGGTGCCTCAACCTTGAAGTTTCTACCCTTATTTATATGCCTTTTTCCTTTTATGATTTTTCTTTGATTAACTACTTGGGGCTCAAGGGATAAGAGCATGATGTGTAAGGTATAGTAGTGGATGCCCCTTTTAAGGTAGGGCAATTCATTCCCTCCAGGGGTTGGGACAATCACGGGTTCCTGAATGATAAAGGAAGCTTATCTAGGGCCTATAGGAACCAGGGTGATGGCCATAATAATGGGGTAGAGCTCATGTATTGGCTTTTGCCCACATGCTAATTGTGTTTGTCCTGGCTGTGAAATTTTATCTATTGCAGCTACTGGAGATTATTCTTCTAACTCATAAATTAATTCTGCAATATATTTACTATGACAAATAATAAATAAAATCACAGCTGCAATTTTCACCATAAAAACACTATGGAAAATAAAATACTGGAAACTGAGAAATTCTAGCACACACACAATAAGATTGACACAGTTATTTTTAGACAATTGTCCTCGGGAAAGCCCAACTTGGGAAAACCGGTGCAGATGAGGGTTTTTATTATAAATGTTCAACAACAATTTTGAGTACAATAATTTAGATGCCCAACTGGCAATCTAATCTGAAGAAAACATTGGCAAAAATATTGTGAGAATTTTCTCTCACCCCACAACTATTTTCTGCCTCCGAAATAACTTCCCCAACGTCGGCGTTGAGATGCCTGCATAGCCTCTGCGTAGTCCCTACACTGGCCCTCTGAAAATTTGGCCTTCCTTCCTTCGACTCTTCCAGGAACTGAAAACTTTCTCCCTGAATGTTGTTGCTCTCCTCTTCCACCTACTACTCACCCTCTGGCTCTACATTCTCTGCTAAGTTGTTGTTACAGAGAAAATCAAACTGTCTGGGCAACTGAGTATCCGCACTAGATGATCTCCATCACCACATCACTTTCTTTAATAATCTATTGTTGGAGCACCATCGACCAAGATTAAAACTTAATCAATGGCTGGGATAATTTCTAGGTCGACCTGTGTGAGTTTCTAGATGATTCATGCCTTATCTCAGTTAATACTGATTAATTAAGCATATTCCTTAAGTTTAGACATAGGAAATATTTAAAATTGGTTAATAATCCAAATGAGACACTTCTAGGCGAAATTTCTAGAAACGGTTTTGGGTTTTGGAGATCTCATGTATTCTAGCCTCTCCACAAAATTTTGTGGCTAGAACACATCCGATGCTACAAAAAATAACACTCCCTCCTAGCGAGGAATGTGTTCTAGCATTATTGCTTCCTGTAGCAACACTCTTTCTGTGCATGATCTCCCGTTACACTACCGATGTATGGATGCTGCTGCCCACGAACTACTGCGCAACTCTGATATATGTTGCATCTGTTCTATTGTTGACTGTGCCATACATCTGCCAGCACTGCAACTCTCTCATCTGTTGTTGCTACAACTGCAACATCCAAAATAGCTGGTTCCTGCTACTGAAATGGGTTCTCCACCATACCCATCTATTCCTTGAAATAGATGAACTTAGCTCTCCTTAGAGCTTTCGTGAGTGTATCTACAACTTGCTCTTCTGTTGGGACATACTATAGTTGGACTACTCCTTACTGTACACAACCTCTGATGAAGTGACACCGAATATCGATGTGCTTCGACCTGTCATGAAACACTGGATTCTCAGAGAGCTTTATGCAACTCTGATTATCAAGCTTACTAGCCTCCATCCTCTGCCTGAACAAGCTTACTAGCAGCTTCCTAAGCCATATAGTTTCGCACGTAGCTATGCTAGCTGCCATATAATCTGCTTTTGCAAAGCTCAGTGCTACTGACTTCTGCTTTCTGCTACACCAAGAAACCATCCCTGATCCAACACTGAAGCAGTACCCAGAGGTACTTTTTTTGCCCACTGAACCGCCTGCCCAATCTGCATTAGTGTACCCACAATGTATGATGTCATCCTCTCGAGTATATTTCAACCCATACTCCACTGTGCCACGAATGTACCTCAGAATGTGCCTTGCTACTACCTAATGTACCCTTTTCGGTTCCACCATGAACTGACTAAGGGTATTGATTGGTAAGCAAATATCTGGCCTAGTGTTGACCAGATACATGAGAGACCCAATGAGATGTCTATACAAGACGGCGTCGACATCCTTTTCATCTGATTCATCTATCTTCTTCAAGTTGGTAATCATGGGTGTAGATGTGGGTCTACAATCTTGCTTTCTCAACCTCTTTAGAATATCTGTAGCTTATCTTCCTTGCCCAAGGAAGATCTCCCCAGCCTTCTGCCACACCTCCAATCCTAGGAAATAGTGCATCAACCCCAAATCTTTCATGTCAAATTCTGCTGCCAAGTTTCTCTTGAAATCCTCTATGAGCCCTGATGATCTTATCAAGAATAAATCATCCACATACAAAACTAGAATGAGGGGTTCATCCTCTACCATCAAATAGTAAAGGTTGGGATCTGCGTCACTGTTGACAAACCCCATCTGCTACAAGTAGGTGTCAATTCTACCATACCATTCCCTAGGAGCCTGCTTGAGCCCTTACAGAGCCTTCTTCAATTTTCACACATGCGTGCATCTCTTCTGATTCTCAAAGCCCTCTGGCTGTTCTATGTATACTTACTCCTCTATCACTCCATTCAAGAAGGTTGTCTTGACGTCCATCTAGTGAATCTGCCATCCCATTTGAGCTACTAGAGATATAACTACTCAGATAGAAGTGTATCTGGCTACTGGGGCGAAGGTTTCCTCATAATCTATCCCTTCCTTTTGTGCATACCCCTTTTCCACAAACCTAGCCTTGTACATTTCCACACTGTCGTCTGCTGCATATCTGATCTTATAGATCCACCTCGAACCTACAACTGATCTGTCTTCTGGCCTAGGCACTACCTCCCAAACATCATTCGTCATGATAGAGCTATACTCTTCTACCATGACATCTATCCACACCTAATGTTGTGTGGCTTCCCGAAAGCTAGCAGGTTCTACAACTTGAGCTATTAATGCTTTTTACCTGTCAGGTTGTCTGCACTGTCTCTTTCTCGTCCTAGGAGTTCCAGTAAACTCCTATGTAAACTCCTATGCATGCCTTAATGTCTAACGAACCTTTCTGCTGGCTCGACCACGAGTCGTGGGATGTTCTGTCAGCTCCTCCTCATCCTATCTCTACTACTCCATCTACTAAGAACTCCCTGGATTTCCTACACCTAAGGAAATACTAGTACTGTCATAGTACTTGACCCTTGTGACTGTCCTCCTACTTGTCCCATTGGCTTTCACTGCTGTTGGATTAAAGGAGCTTCTGCTGACTGATTCTCATCACTTGCAAGTAAGAGCTTTCAGGAGTAGTTCAAAAACAATACAACTTCCTTACTTGTCCAATCTGTATACATCTTTCCTTGCTTGGTTTTGAATTTTTGAGTTCGATTTTGAGGTACTCAACATCCCCTCTGCGCGTAGTTCTCACCTTCCTGTCTAGAATTGTATCTTCCTGCAACTCATTGAGATACTCAGACAACAGATCATCAATAGAAGGCAACTGACTTTGCTCTTCGGGATCTTCAACCAATGAAGGTTCATATAGTCTCAAGTTCTCTGCATTAATGACTGAATAGATATGCATATAAGCTGGCAAATCAAGGCGAAAAGCATTCTCACCAATTTTCTCAAGTATCTTGAAAGGCCCATACCTTATTGGCTTCAACTTCTTACCTTCACTTTGCATTTTGTCTTTGCTGATGTACAACTAGACTTGATCAACAACTTGGAAGCTATGCTCAATTTGATGCTTATCATGCCTTGCCTTGTACTTGGCTTGGCTCTTTTCCAACTGTTCCTGCACTGCCTGCTGAATATCTTGGATCTGTTCAATGAACTTGGTTGCTTTGTCCACATCACTGTGTCCATCAACTGGTATGTCTTTACTAAAGACAAAATCCAAGGGAGACCTTGGTATAAAACCAAAACAAGTCTCAAAAGGAGATCTTTGTGTAGAAGAGTGCTTAGCACGGTTGTAAGCATGTTGCACATAACATAAATGTTCATCCCAAAGCTTGGGATGCTTGCTGCAATAGCCCCTGAGCAACTGGATCACTGTCCTGTTGATCACCTCTGTTTGGCCATCTATTTGTGGATGAAATGTTGTGCTCTTCTTCAATCTGGTGTCCATTAACTCCCATAGACTTGACCAAAACTTCTCAACAAATCGGGAATCTCGATCAAAGACAATAGAAGTTGGTAATCCAAAATGAACCCATACATGATGAAAGAACAACTTTGTTGTTTGTTCAGCTGTAATCTGCTTGTTACAAGATATTAAAATACACATTTTGCTGAACCTGTCCACAATAACACATATATAGTCATGACCTTTTCTAGATTTTGGCAATCCCCCAACAAAGTCCATGGAAACACTTTCCCAAGGATGAGAAGGAAC
>APFE030377179.1:121582-161708 GCA_000404065.3 Pinus taeda | reverse complement strand
TTTACAATCCTTTTGAAAGACCACATGTAAGTACTCCGCATGAGTGAGTGATGGGCTCTAACAGGGCATCTACTTAGTACCATGGTGATCAAATAGTTAGTTCAACTTGTTGGAGGCATAGCACATGAATACATATTTCTACTAACGTTTATACCACACTATTTAAAAAATCTGAGTATGTAGAATGTTGTTAAGGGTCTAAGAGCTATGTTGAGAAATCTTTGACCCCATAAGTGTTGTTTGATGGTTCAAAATGCCTCTAGAGGGCTTCTAACATAAACTTTTAATTGAATTACCATAAAAATGGGACATGCAAGCAAATTCCACCAAAATTTTCCCTGACAAAGCACAAATATAGATGAAAAATTATAAGACAATCCTCTTTGGATTGTTGGGATATGGTGGACACTCTTTTACACAAATAAAAATTTCTAATTTTTTATTTTCAATAATCACTAAAATTAGTCAAAAGATAACCTTAAAAATAATAATAACAAGTCTCCATTTGCTATAAATCTATCTTGCATGTGTTAATATTTTCCTGTATTCCTAGTGCCACAATGGATGGTTGGGACACTTTGCAAGCTATCTACCAAGTATTAGACAGGCTCAAATAGTAAACTCTTTTGTAGCCCCTACCACAACCCTCTTCGTTTCCTCTCATTTCCTTAGGTCTAGACGGAACTTAGGGGCCAACCGTTTCAAATAATTTCATAGGACACCAAGAAAATCCTTTCCAACATTTGTCTATTATGATCATCCCTACAATGACTTAAGATAACATAGGAAAACTTATGAGTTTGAATTAGGCTTTTTGAACGATCCAATGGCACGAAGGAACCTTCCAACTCTTATTATATTGAGGTAATCCTTAGTGAAAATCTTTATTTGAGCTTCGTTGCAAGTTTTAAGAGCTTTTAAACCTTTTGTAGAAAAACATTAATCGTCATCCTAGTGTTGTATCACATCACTAACCCTTAATGTAGAGTTACATATGTAATCCTAGCAAAAATTTTATGGTTTCCCTCAAATTTTACCATTTTCCACCTCTATAGTGCTATATTGACCCTTTATGTAGTCCTAAATCATAGAACTCAACATCAAGGATGTGATATAACACTTCCCTAATCTCGTACTCGGCTCCATATCACTATCTTGGCCTTCTTTGCAACATTACGAGGTCAAAATTACAACACCAACAACTGAGAAGCATAAAAATAAACATAACAAAAAAAATTGAGTCAACTGTGTCTACAAATATCTACTATGAAAATTGTGTTGCTATTGACTCTTCTACTGAGCTTCCTACTCTGCTATCAGCACTCCTCTACACTCTTTAGTATCTGACTAAAATTGATCCTCCTACTACCAAATATTGTGGCTCCCTTGTAGGAAGGTAATGATCCATGAGGAGAATGCCTCAATGGACCCTGCCCAAATTTTTGCAACCCTTGGACTAAGCATCTACATCATTCCACCTCCCTCCTAGATTTATAGTTGCATGCTCTCCCTCTAACCACTTGGATCAAACTCCACCCCTACTGGAGGTAATTTCTTTAGTGGATGTCTCCACTCTGCATCCTCTCGATCTCTCCATTTTTGGATGCTCCACAACTTCAAAAGGCTCCTTCTGAGGCTCCATTTTTAGAGATCTAACACGACCTCTCTCAATCACCATGTCTCTAGTCTTTGCCTTGCTCCTCAATGTTGTGCATGCATCTTCTACCTTAAGGACATACAGGTTTTTGACTTGAACCCAATTTGCTTCACCTATCCCGTGGTTATGTGTATCAGGAATGCCTTTCCTTTGCTTAAGATGACATCATGACCAAGGTATTCCAAAAATACTACTGAGGTGATATTTTTCATTAGGCCTGAAACAAACATGACATTCTTGAGTCGAAGAGGGGATCTCGACTCCCTCTGAAATGTGACTATAACAACCTCGGTCATGTTGTATCTTCCGTTGTCCCCAAAGTCAATAATCACATGGAGATCTTTCTCCTCTAGGTCACTGAAAATATCTCTACAGCCCGTCATGTGGAATGGGGTACCCGAATCCAACCACACACTTCCCATAACAGTTGTGGCCATGCACACAATAAGGGTGAAATCTAGCTCAAACTATGAATCCAAAGCTTCACTTGATGTTGGTACTGCAGACTCCTTCTTGCTAGACTTTTTGTGTGGACACTTTGTAGCATAGTGCCCGAATTCATAACAATTGAAGTGTTTTATTTTGGACAAGTCTTTCTTCTTCCCCTCTTGGATGGATTCAACCTCACCTTGGGACTTCTTGTTGAAAAAGTGTAACTAGGTTCGATCTTCATAATGACATATATTTGTGTCTTTATGTAAAGATCTGAAAAGAAGAAAAATAAAATTATTGTAATGATTTCGTCATGGGTTTCATGAGCAATATATTTTATTTTTGAGTCAAGGCTCCGATTGAGAGCCTTTAGGAATTTTGTGATATAGTCATAAAGGAATAAAAGAGTCATTGTCATGTTACACATTGTAAAGAGTCACACTTGTCTATGTAAAGTCATCCTCCAAGACCTTGTAAGTACTCTGCATGAGTGAGTGATGGGTGCTAACAAGGCATCTACTCAGTACCATGGTGATCAAACAGTTAGCTCAACTTGTTGGGGGCATAGCTCATGAATATAGATTTCTACAAAAGTTGATACCACACTATTTAAAAAATATGAGTGTGTAGAATGGTGTTAACAGGCTAAGAGCTATGTTGAGAAAGCTTTGACCCAATAAGTGTTGTTTGATGGCTCAAAATGCCTCTAGAGGTCTTTGAACATAAACTTCTAATTGAATTACCAAAAAAATGGGACATGCAAGAAAATTCCACCAAAATTTTCCATGACAAAGCACAAATATAGATGAAAAATTATACAACAAACCTCTTTGGATTGTTCAGAGATGGTGGACACTCTTTTACACAAATCAAAATTTCTAATTTGTTATGATCATAGATCCTTCAAATTAGTCAAAATATAACCTTAAAAAGAATATTAACAAGTCTCCATTTGCTATAAAATCTATCTTGCAGGTGTTAATATTTTCCTGTATTCCTCGTGCCACAATGGATGGTTGGGACACTTTGCAAGCTATCTACCAAGTGTTAGACAGGCTCAAATAGTAAAGCTTTTTTGTAGCCCCTACCACAACCCTCTTGAATTCCTCTCATTTCCTTATGTCTAGATGGAACTTAACCGTTTCAAGTAATTTTCGAGGGCACCTAGAAAATCGTATCCAACATTTGTGTATTATGATCATCCCTACAATGACTTAAGATAACATAGGAAAACTTATGAGTTTGATTGAGGCTTTTTAAACGATCCAGTGGCACAAGGGAACCTTCCAACTCTTAGCATATTGAGGTAATCCTTAGTGAAAATCTTTATATGAGATTCCTTGCAAGTTTTAAGTTTTTTTAAACCTTTTGTAGCACAACATTGATCCTCTTCCTAGTGTTGTAGCACATCACTAACCCTTAATGTAGAGTTGCATATATAATCCTAGCCAAAATTTGATGTTTTCCCTCAAATTTTACCATTTTCAGCCTCTATAGTGCTATATTGATGCTCTATGTAGTCCTAGATAATAGAACTCAAACTTAAGGATGTGATATAACACTTCCCTAATCTATTACTCAGCTCCATATCACTATCTTGGCCTCCTTCGCAACATTAAGAGGTCAAAATTGCAACACCAACAACTGAGAAGCATAAAAATAAACATAACAAAAAAAAATGAATCAACTGTGTCTGCAACTATGTACTAGAAAAATTGTGTTGCTACTGAATCTGCTACTGATCCTCCTGCTCTACTATCAACACTCCTCTGCACTTCTTGGTATCTGATTGAAATTGATCCTCCTACTACCGAATATTGTGGCCCCCTTGTAGAAAGGTAATGATCCATGAGGAGGATGCCTCAATGGATACTGCCCAAATTTTTGCAACTCTTGGACTAAGGATCTACATCATTCCACCTCACTCTTGCAGTTATTGTTGCACGTTCTCCCTCTTCCCACTTGGATCGAACTCCACCCCTACTAGAGGTATTTTCATTAGTGGATGTCTCTACTCTACATCCTCTCTATCTCTCCATTTTTTATTGCTCCACAACTTCAAGAGGCTCCTTCTGAGGCTCCATTTTTAGAGATCTAACATGCTCTCTCTCAACCACCATGTCTCTAGTCTCTACGTTGCTCCTCAATGTTTTGCATGCATCTTCTACCTCAAGGACATACAGGTTTTTGACTTGAACCCCAATCTGCTTCACCTATCCCGTGGCTATGTGTATCAGGAATGCCTTTGCTTTGCTCAACATCACATCATAACCAAGGTATTCCAAAAACACTACTGAGGTGATATTTTTCATTAGTCCTAGAACAAACATGACATTCTTGAGTCAAAGAGGGGATCCCGATTCCCTCTAAAAGGTGACTATACCAATCTCATTCATGTTATATCTTCCGTTGTCCCCATTTTCAATAATCATATGGATATCTTTCTCCTCTAGGTCACTAAAAAAATCTCTACAGCCTATCATGTGGAATGGGGAACCCAAATCCAACCACACACTTCCCATCACAGTTGTGGCCATGCATACAATAAGGGTGAAATCTAGCTCAAACTATGAATCCAAAGCTTCACTTGATGTTGGTACTGCAGACTCCTTCTTGCTAGACTTTTTGTGTGGGCACTTTGTAGCATAGTGCCTAAATTCATTACAATTGAAGCGTTTTATTTTGGACAAGTATTTCTTCTTCCCCTCTTTGATGGATTCAACCTCACCTTGGGACTTCTTGTTGAAAAAGTGTAACTAGGTTTGATCTTCATAATGACATATATTTGCGTTTCTATGTAAAGAGTTGAAAAGAAGAAAATAAAATTATTGTATTGCTTATGTCGTGGGTTTCATGAGCAAGATATTTTATTTTTGAGTCAAGGCTCCCATTGAGAGCCTTTAGGAATTTTGTCATCTAGTCATAAAAGAATAAAAGAGTCATTGTCATGTTACACATTGTAAATAGTCACACATGTCTATGTAATGCCATCCTCCAAGACCTTGTCACTAGCCCTCATGATGTCAACCTACAAGAAAGAGATGTATCTAGAAGAAGAAGTCATCTTACCTCCAAGAGATCATGTTGACCTAGAGGTCATGATCAAACTTGTATATATACCCTTACTCGGCCTCATTCGGAGACAACAAATTCAGTGGAGCAAGTTGATTTGAATGGAAAAGTTAGTGTTTGTTGTGCTAAATTCCAATTTAGAATATAAACAAGTGCTTGAGGACTATGAGGTAAATTACAAGTTAACAATAAGGTTTTATGTGTTTTTATGTAAATTTCATGACAAAATTAACATAATTGAAACAATGAACAACAACATATATGAGGCATAAACATCACCATAAAAAGTAACATAACAACACATGATGAAGGAGTTCACCCCTCCTGGGCTACATCTCCTTGGTCAATCTTCCAATTGCTTGAACCTCTCCAATTATTCTCAAAACTGTGAATACATACATTTACAGTGCTGAAATGCCTCTGAAACCTATTCCAATGACTTTAGAAGACCCAAAAATGCTCGTCTAACCTCTTTCCTGCTCCCAAATTGGACAAAAACTCAACAAGTTCTGAGTTTCCCTAGCTTGGTTGTTATTCGCTCTACGAATTCCCCAACAATCGGCACCAGTCCTAAAATTTTGATCCAAATTGTGTTAACAAAGTGTCAAATTATTTGAAATTCAGCGGAAAACATGGGCACATTAAAATGGTCGGCAAGCCCTTAACTTTGAAAAATAGGGTCATGTAGGGGCCATGTGCCCGGGGCTAAGGCTAATCCCCCACCCTTTCCATTTGAGTCCCCACTCCTTTGTCTTCCATTTTGTTGACACGTCATATGGCCATGATTTGCCCCTCATGGATGGCCCCTCTACATTTGGCCCTTGGTCGTGGTAGTTGTCACATGGAAACATTTAATGGAGGGTTGGGGCTGAGCCCTGGCCCCTTCCCCCAACACCTCTATTGATTTCTATTTAAAATATGTTTTTGTCATATGGTTAACAAGGACCATGGTTAGCATGAGTGATTAGGGCGTGACACTATTTTTTTGAGAAGTCATGGTATCGATCCCTATAGAGTCGAGTTCAAACATGACCCAAAATTTTGGTGGCTCCTGTGCTACCACATGGCAGCATGTGGTTGGCCAACATACTAGCAACAAAACATTGCCACGTCAACACCAACCAAACCAATAAAATCAAACCAAGTGGTGTGACCCTATCGGTCCGCCAAACAAGTTAACCAAGTGAACCATGCCTAGTCAGTAGGCCACATCACCAATACAGATTACTGACTGGGCTATCACAAATTTTCCAAATTATCTTGTTTTGGAAAACGAACAGAACATGTGTTTGGGAGCATATGGAGTCTATTTTGCGTGAAACGAGTTGCACTAGATTTGGAACGATGAGCACGCAAATTTTTGAGCACATGTTCACTCCTTGTCACTAGAAGCTTTTGGATGACCTCACATCTCTTGCATTGATTAAAGAAAGGGCATTTGTGGTAGACAATGGGAAGAATCCCAATGCCATTTTCGCAACCAACTTGGCAGTCACAAGTGTAGAAAAGTCAAACACTAAGTATTTGATGGCCAAGAACAAGAAATTGATAAATAAATTGTAGGGTGCCATGCAAGAGGTTGAGAAACTCTACACAACAACTCAGAATGAAACTTCCGTAGAGGTCCATCTAAAGGAAATGAAGGCATTGATACTGGGCAAAGTATCAACACATGGAGAGACCATGCATAAGGAAATTGTTCACTTTCATGGCTTTTAGCAACATTGTAAATATTTTGTCAAAACTCTCAAGAATGTGCAAGCTACATTCATTATCATACATGAATGGTTAATGTGATACAAAAGGGTACCCCTTGACTTGGGCAAGAAAATGAAGCAAGAGGTATAACCGCAAAAAGCAAGAGTTCGGATGTTGATATAGAAAAATAAATAACTCACCTCATTCATTGGTAACATTCATGCCTCATATGCATGGTTATACAATGATTTGGATTTCTTGTTAAAGTCCCACATGATCCCATCAATCGGCTCACTCACTGAAGCCAAACCCAGGAATCAGGTTAGGAAGGAGTTAGAAGAATACTTGGAGAAGCTTAGACTGATCACCACTAAGGAATATTTGGAGGTGAATAGAAAAAATATGCATAAGTACATTAGTGTCCATATGTAAGTGAGGACAATGTTGCTCGTGTTCCAGAAGGATGTTAAAACTGGTTCCAAATCATTGTACCCAGATGCCATGGAGGCTAGAGTTTGCTTCCAGCCAGACACCATCAATGATCCAGATCTTGGGAGGAGGCCCCCAAGATCTAAAAAATTGAAATGGATCTTGGGAGGAGAGACCCCCAGGATTTGAAAACTTGAATTGCCAGAAGAAAAATAGGAGAATGCCCAATAAACAAAACCACAAAGAAACTTTTTTATTAAACCCACTAATCCAAATTTAAACAAGAATGTAGCAAAATACAGAGATAACCATAAATATAGTTATGCAACAGAAATAATACTTCATTTCATTACTGTAAAATACTGAAATATGTCTACAAACAGAAGTAGAAATAAACCAGCTAGGGCGATGGTAGCTTATCTCTGAGAAGAGATGTGGCCGCTACATGCCTCTGAACTGTAAAGGTTACATTATGGTGGACAATATGTCCTTTTACAAAATGTGACTTGTTACTTATAGTATTTTTCAGTTACAATACCACGGGTCAATTCCATGGGTGAATGAATATCATGGGTGGATTTTACAATACCATGGGTGGATGCCATTTATAATACCATGGGTAAATTCCATGGGTCGATGAATAATATGGGTGGATGAGTACCATGGCTTGATGCCATTTTCCATTCGGATCATTCCTCCCTCCTTAAGAAGCAATGGTCCCCATTGCGTAAAGTTCCCTCCTGCGAAGCCTTTGTTGAATATGAAGAGACACTGAAGATAAGGGTTTTATGTGGTTAACCCAAAACCCTGATAAATGAAGATCTGAGGATAGAGATACCCTGTAATGCTTGTGACCAACAGTGATTCTGACAGTGTACGGCCTAGCAAATGGACTTCGATGACAAGGATTTTATGCGGTTGACCCATAACCATGATGTTGGTTGCTGATGAAGTAGCAGGTGCCTACATAGCCTGGGGTGGGAGGGAACATCTCCAAATAACCCAAGCTAAATGCTGCTATGTTGAAACTGATGAATGTGAAGCAGGTGCCTACTAAAGTGGGGTGCGAGGACACGTCTCCAATGGGAACCCACTTCGAATGCTGCTCCAGAATTAAAATGGACATAAATCAGTCAATATAACTCAGAATATTTATTATAACCTGTTTTTAGAAGCAGAAGGATCATTTCACATCTTCCCATGAGTTGGAAATCCTTATCTAGACACTCTGAGATCTCAGATTCGCACTGCAACAGTTCTGTCGTCACAAAATTTTTGATAAAATAGCTGATTTTAAATCAGCGATATCTTCCACATCCGAACTCCGATTTGACCCATTTGTTTTTTGAAATTGGGTGATTTTTCGAGGGGAATCCAGATCTGGTATTTTTTTTTGTAAATTTTGTACCAAATGTTTTAGATCTTATCTGCAAAGTCGCCGCCTAAAAACATTCCTGCAAAAAAATGAAAAAAGAAAAATTCTTCCCGCTTGGCCCAAGAAAATGCTTTGTGGAGGATGTAGCACATGCCTGAAGTTTGTTGAATATTGATGCAAAATTTGAAAATGAAATATGCATCAAACCCTCATTCCCATGGAATCATAACCTGCTCTGATACCACTGATCTAGATTTTGGGAGGAGGCCCCCAAGATCTAAAAAATTGAAATGGATCTTGGGAGGAGAGACCCCCAAGATTTGAAAACTTTAATTGCTAGAAGAAAAATAGGAGAATTCCCAATAAACAAAACCACAAAGAATTTTTTTTATTAAACCCACTAATTCGAATTTAAATAGGAACGCAGCAAAATACAGAGATAACCATAAAGATAGTTATGTAGTGGAAATAATACTTCATTTCGTTACTGTAAAATACTAAAATATGCTTACAAATAGAAGTGGAAATAAACCAGCTAGGGTGATGGTAGCTTATCTCTGAGAAGAGATGTGGTGGCTACATGCCTCTGAACTATAAAGGCTACATTGTGGCGGCCAATCTGTCCTCTTACAAAATGTGACTTGTTACTTATAGTATTTTTCAGTTACAATACCATGGGTCAATTCCATGGGTGAATGAATACCATGGGTGGATTTTACAATACCACGGGCGGATGTCATTTACAATACCATGGGTAAATTCCATGGGTTGATGAATAATATGGGTGGATGAGTACCATGGGTTGATTGCATTTTCCATTCGGATCAATCAAACAATTTGGGGATGTCATCACATGGTACCAAGATTGGCACCACTACATGAATGAATGACATCAACTGGAAGTTTTTCAGCTAGAGTTTCCCCAAACTCAAGCAAGATATTGTTTTTTCTTATTAGGCTATCTAGTTGACTCTACTGAATTTTGTCTTATATGGGTACGAGTGTAAATTGTAATATTCTTTTGTAAATAATTTGTAAGTGGAATTCCAAGTTTCAATATTGGAATGTGAAGAGTCATGATGTAATGTAATGAGTCATTTTGTAAAGAAGTTGAAGAATCATGAGGGAAGTGCAAGAGTCACAAAGGGGAGTTGAAGAGTCATCCTCTCTTGTTATAAATATAACCTCATAACTCATGTACAGGGATTATGGGAGCCAATATTTTGGCTGGGCTTAGGCTTAAAAGCAGGAGCTTGGGAGTTTGTGAGAGCTTTGGATTCATCACTATTAACTTGTGAATTATTTCTCATATTAGCTTTCTATGTCATTTACGCTCATGTGTTCCTTTCAAGTTGCGTACTATTAGAGGATCTTAAGAGGCTCACCTATTTTCAGTTTCGTGTGGTAGAACCTTCACGCATCACACTTGAATCTGTGTAGGGTCACACACACATTCTCACAAAAGTTATCATACATCACTATATATGTTATTTTATCCAAAGCACATCATTAAAACCCACTACATTGATAATCGGGACATATTCCAGATGGGATTCCAACACCAAACAGTCTGAGGTCTAATTGGGACTTCATATCAGGGAGATCCCCTCAATGTGTGTGGGTATAGCACTATCAACACTTGCAAATTGAAATTCTTTTAGTAAAACATCACATGAAACTTTTTGAGTCTATGCATTTCGAACCATATAGTGTGGTTCATCATCAGGACAAAGATGATGAACCGCGCTGGATTGTTCGAAACACATAGAATTAAAAATTTTCATGTTATTTTTTACCGAAAGAATTTGAATTTACAAATACATTATTGTCAGCAAATAATTCCTACATATTCAATTCCTTAAAAATATGGTCTCTAATTAAGGATGTCCATTTTTGCAAAATAGGATCCTCATAATATTTTAGACAACAAATAAATGAACTAATTTTTAAAAGGATGTTTGGAGGGAAAAAGACTACTCTGTTGAATCATTTTGTTCATCTCCATCATTCTCTTCAAAAGTCGCACCCTCATTTTCAAACACCATCCTCCCTACATTCCTGGCAATAGGAAGTCTAATCTATGGTGATTCTATTCTTGGAAACAATGACAATGAACATCTTGTAACCTTACCCATATTCTTTATTGACCATTCAAACCATCTTGACCATTCTTGTCATCGGGATTTGGCAAGAGGAAGTCAGACAATCCAAGCAACCAACCAATAACAAAAACTAGTGGAAAAGAACAGTCTTAAAAGTTGCTCGTGGCTTGAAATTATCAATGGAAAATGGAAAATGGATCTGACATCATACAACAAATTCAAAATTAATAGATCAAAGCTATTTGATGAAATAAACTCACATTAACCAATAACCAATAATAATAACTGATAAAACATATTTTAAATTTACTTATCAACATACAATGTATCCAAATGGTATAGGGAAGGTGGAAAAAACATTGCAAGTTTGATTGGTAGGAATATCAAAAAGAGAATCAAGCTTCCATAAAGAACAAGATCCTTTGTGCATGTTTATGTATTAGATCATTAATGAGATCTTGGAATGGATTATAATTTGGATCAACAGGATTTATGAGAAAGTATAGGACACTAGGATGAAGTACTTATTGATTAATAAATCACATAAGCATGTTATTTGATACTTGAAATATGTAATATAGTTTTAATCACAATGGGTCTGTCTTTTTGCAGGATGTAAAGGCATCTACATAAAAATTAAAAGTAAATAAATTTAACTTTTGCTACAAAAATTACACCATCAAGAACACAATTTCCTTAGAGAGAATGGAAAAACCTCTCAAAGAAGGTTGACAAAGATGTTTATTTGTAACATACACAAAATCCAAACAAGCCAGTGAAGGATTGAACTTGTCAAAGGTGACTCCCAGGAAAAGCCCACCCTATGAGACAATGTTGTTCCAAGCATTCTAATGGTGGACACATCCAACCACCAACCACATAATAAAGGGAAAAACCCAATCTCGACTAATGAAATAAAAGCAACCTTCAGCATGGTGAAAATGTATTTTCCTATAGATAGCAACAACCTTGCAAGAGGAAGAGAAACCTCTGCCACCGAAGCTATACCATAGATCCTACTCATTGTTAAAGGATCACCTCTATTGTAGCATATCAAGGTTATTAAGCCATGATAACGTAAAACAGAAAGCAAAATAACCATGTAACTGATAGAAAGAGCTACAGATAAGAAACTTGTAAAGAAGAAAGAAAGGCTTTTGTTAATACTTACACCGATCCCCCAATTTTAGTAAAATTTGAACCACCGTCAGATTAAAGAACACCAGTGCTCATATTCCCTTAAAGATATTCCTTGGTCAGGGCACTTGTTGACATATTTTCAACTGAATTAAGACTATTCTTTAAAGTGATGTTGAAGAGAGCCAAATCTGACCCTAAAGCACTAGACATTCCTGCTGTAACTAATGCACTTGATGTAGTGACAACAAGTTGAGATGTAATGGAAAGAACTTTCCGTCCTAGTTGGAAAGGTAGAAATATTACAACACCAAGAAATATCATGTTACTAGCCAACACTTGCAAGGTAAACATCTCAACAAAATTATTTAACCAAAAATTCTAAGCAAACAAAATTGTCATTTAAAAAATATCTAAATCATATAGGGGAAATATATGAAATTTAATGGGACAAGTAAACTTTCCCAAAAGAAATAAATTTAACAACCTTCTCATAAGGGAAATGGAATCACTGTTATTTCATTTTCAAGCAAATGAAACACGGTACCTTGCATCCCCACAATTTCAATAAATGGCACATTGTCAATAGCATATGCATTGTCTCCACCATTAAACATTTTCTCAACATGTTCCTCAAACCATGCAACTTGCACTTCCACACAAGCCACTACATTTTGTGCATTTCTCCTAATCAATTTCCCAACACCAATTTTTTCCTAGCTAGATCCACCACCCTCACCATTGACCCCAAGAAGATGAGCTCCATCTAGTATAGGTAGACGTCTTGCTATCTTTTTCCCATTTTTCCAGTTGATGCCATGTTTTTCCCTCTCAGGGTTTTTCCTCTCAATTTCACTAAGATGTCTAAAGAACTCACGTAGATAGGTTGGACACAAAAATATAAAAAAGATTAAAGCTAACATAAGGAATCCATGCAAACAATCTATAAACAAAAGATCTTGGGAAATATTTGTCGTGGAGATATGAGCCAGAAACAGTTTCTCAGCCTCCCCAAGGCTCCTCATAAATGACAGTTGCTAGATATGGAAAGTTATGAATGGTATACAAATGATCCATATGGAAAGTACACAGGAAAGCCGCAAAATGAAGTGCAAGTCATGCCATGCTTTTGATGTTGTACTAAATAAAACCTTTCTGAAAGGTAATCTTGTTGGCAGATTTTCAGCATAAATAAGAGAAAAAAAAGGAAGTGGTGGTTGCAGACCTACACATAAATATCCAAAAAAATAGATCAAAAGAAAATAACACTATAATGATACAAGTATACAACATAAAAGTATTACACTCAACCAAACGTTTATGCCAATACCCAACAACAAAAATTGGTTCAATTCTGCACTAAAATATAGTTGCGATCTTAAAGGAGAATGTAAAACCTATTTCACTATTGACCTATAATCCAAAAGGGACTACACAAATAATACTCTAAACTTTCCTAAAGAATTAAACAAAATATGCCAGTTATCAAGGATGAACTCATGATAATGTCAAAAGGTCTGTAACAACACTATAAGAGAAGCTAGAGACCACTAGTACTCAACCGAATGATTTTCCTCATCAAATGAAATGAAACTCAACAAACTAAAATAAAATAAAATAAATTCTTAGGCCTCAACTTTATTGAGCAAAATTCTAATTCATAACTTTGCAGGAATATTGTTTCAAGGTTCAACACATGCATTATAATTTTATTTTATTTTCAACTCTCAATATTATCCAATTAAGTTACAAATTCCTAGCAAAATAGCATGTTGTGCATCCAACATTAGGATCACTTTGAACACTTTAAAAACCTTTAACAACCAAATACACTCCAAATTTTCTCCTACCATAAGTTTGGTCTCTCAAGGCAAGAGATGATAGAGTTGTTAATTATTAGCCTGTTACTACTGACCCACTAAGCTAAAATATTTATAATGAACCAAAATTAACAAATATAGAAACTAGAATTTCCATTATATATATATTTTTAATTATACATTGTTTCCCCCCACTCTATGACATGGTCATGGTGTACCCACTGCACACTTTTTCTATACAACCTTTTTTTTAAATTTTGTGGGACCTCACCATATTATGTTTCTTGTTTTAAAATAATCATAGACAATTTACAAATATTTATCATTTTTTATATGTATTAGAGCTAAATTTTGTTAAAATATAAGATTACAAATTCAATTGAGTACCTACCTAAAGCCAACAAGCTTCTCTACCACTGAGATACATAACCCTTTCATGAAGGGCACCTTTAATGGTTTGATGTAGACATTTTTGACATGCCACATCAAGCACTCCTCAAGGCATATAGATGAGGCTTCCTAGCCACCTAGATCTCATACTAAGTTAAAAATTGGAAAATAGAAGCATCAGACTCAAAGCTACCCCCTATTAGAGAGTTTCTCCACTACTAAGCTCCATTCCCCTTTCATGCTAAGCACCCTTACTAAGTTTCTCTATAAGTATGGTTTTCCAAATCCAACACTATGCCTCAAGCAAAACATCATTCAAGGAGCCCTAGCCACCAAGCTCTCATGCCATGTTGAAAGCTAGGCAAACTAGGATTCAAACTTAAGGCAGTTGCACATTTCCAACTAATGAGATGCTCGACCAACCAGTAGGGTACTCTATTACTAGACTACATGTCCATTTTATAGTGGGCACAATTAACAATTCATCATAGAAGTGTGAATTTCCATATCCAACACTCCTCTTAAGCCACTCTATAGCTAATGCCTCTAAGCCACTTAGCTGTGATGTGATGCTAAAAACTAGGCCATCTAGGAATCAAACCGGTGACTTGCCCCTTACCAGTGGCATTCTCTACCCCTTTCATGGTAGAAACACTTAGCAGTTCATTATATAAGTGCAAATTGATACATCCTACACCCTCCCCCAACCCACACAATTCGTTTGATACAATGTTGAAAAATAGGGAAGTTGGGATTTGAACCAAGGACCTACCGCTGGACATTAGAATTCTCTACCACTATGATACACATCAGATTTATCCCCCACTAGAAAATCATTCTACCATTAGGAGTCACCCTTAACCGAAACTTTGGGTTAGGACTCCCTTAGCCACATATCTTTAATATTGGAAACGTTTGGGATTGAACCTAGGGCCTACCCCTAGTCGGTATGCTCATCTTCCAATGAGATACACACAACTCCCATGTAGACAATAATTTTACCACTAAGCCACATACACATTTCATAAGAAGAAATAATTTGTTATAAAAGTGTGGATTTCCACATCAAACACTCCATGTCAAGGTAATACCTCCTAATCACCTAGCCCTAATACCATATTGAAACTAGAAAGGCTATGAATCAAAACATGGATCTGCCTTAAGCCTATCTCCATGTTGGTCTTTAAGTTCCATAAGTTTTCCTGAACTTCTTTGCCTTATTCCATATGATTTTTTCCCTTCAAGTATATTGATACCTTTTTCTATTTCAATATTTCTTGGGCATGATCTAGGAGCATCCTAGATCCATCTTATCTCTGGAAATACTAAGCATTGAGAGGGATCAAATATCTCAAGATGGAAACCTCTTTTTGAGTGAAATAATATTTGATCCCTCTCAGTGCTTAGTAGATTTTAACATAAGATGGATCTAGGATAGTTATTATACCAATAATAATATATAATGAATAAACTGATAAACAAACAATTGTATATTAACTAATTTCTTCTAATCAAATTGGTAACTTTTACATTATATAAGATTAAAATCAACCTATTAAAAATGATGAGAAATTATGCTGAAAAATGAAATGCTAAAGTACATAATTAATTTTAGATATAAATTATTTATTTTGTATCAAATGTCATGAAAAAAATGTTAGAGCTAAGAAAAACCCTCACACAATCCATGAAAAAAATATATATAAATAAGAAAACATTTTAATATCACTATAACAATAGAAATGAAAATGTTTTAATATCACTATAAATGTTTATTAAATTTGTATAAATAAAGTCCACGGGGTAACAAATTTCCAAATGCACTAAGTGGTAGAAATTTTAGCATAAAAACATATTTTATTGTAACTTTCTAGTAGAGTAGTTTCAATGTAAAATTTTCAAGCGAGGCACTCCCTGCCAAGTCCTACATTAAGATACTCGCAACACCATCTTATTTTGATAAACTACTAACCCCCTTGGGTTATGGGAAACTTGGGGGTGAGAGTCAATAGGCACAAAAATTAAACATCAATGGATATGGTCTATTATTCATAAATATAATATCTTGCTTTGTTGTTAGACATAATAATATTATTTAATTGATTCCTACTAAGAGCTACTTTCAGGCACCTAGTGTGTATTGCTATTGTTGTGACTAGTAGTCCCATGTTTGGCCTATTCATGGTTACTAATTGGTTTGACATTACTAAAAATATTTTTATACTATTGTATCTGAAGTTAATATGGTGATTTCACCCAAAGGCGCTATACAACCCAATATGGTAGGACCCCATGTAAACATTGATGCACATAAATGCCAATTTTTACTAGGATATGGAGAGGTTTGCATTGAATTTTTAGGTAATAAAATAGTTAAGATAAGTTTGGGGCAATCATTTGATGGGTTTATCGATGATGGTTTACAAGTCCATGGTATTCCATAGACCATGATATTTTCCAGTGGTGTTCGTTATGATAAATCCTATTTAAAGGGTTGGGGAAATATATTATAGAATGCAAGAGTACCAGCTTAGATACATCTTAACTCCGGACTTGATCATTCTTGGCACTTGGTAGATTTGGATTTTAGATGGATCTAGGTTGGTTTACAAAATAATTAATGTTTGTGAAGTCCTTGTAATATAATTTTTCCAAATTGAATGTTTCTATAATTTCTATCATATAATTGGTTTTCATTGTCAAGAGAAAAAAGTTAAACACAATATGAGTCTTATATAATATTTTCTCTTGTCAATTATAAAATGTTATCGACCTCCTAATATAATAAGATATGATACTCGATGCAAACAAATTTTTGATACTACCTAGAATTAAAGTTGTTATGGTAACACACATATTGGTATAATTATATTATTAAATAAGTTTTGTTGACACTTCAAAACTGTGCCAACCTTATACTAGAATATTAAGTCAACATAGACAATATGGTATTTTCTATATCAAATTATAACCAAACTAGTTCATAATACTAATATACATAATTATTATCATTTTCATAAAAAAATATTAACCAAATTTTTAGTAGGAACCGTAAATAATATTAGAAGAAATAATGTAAGGAGTCCTAGATTAAGATGCCATAGATTTGTTTATGCAAGTTTATATAAATTTGTTTTATATAATCTATGATGAGAATTTTATTGAAAAAAATGACGAATAGATATATTCAAAGTAGTGAACTAAACATAGTCTAGTTAAAGTTCTAAATTCTATATCCACTATAATTCCAAATTTAATGAAATATGTTTATTGTTGAAGTCATTGTAATATAGTTTTTTCCAATTTTAATGAAACATGTGTTATAGGATAAAATGGGAGAGTTACTATAATTCGAAAGAAATTGGAAAACTTTGGTTTTTCTTCCTCAGACAATGACAGTGAACCAAACCCAATGAACTCGATGGAATCTGTAATAGAGTAATGACCAAGTGAACCTGATGTTTCAAGACAAGTTTTTTTTTATGGCATTTCCATCGTCATGTCTATTATCTTGTGTTTTTTCTTGGTACTTTGTATAGTCTAAAAGACAATCTAGTAGTCTATGAGATATGCAACTATAAAACTTTGAGCTTATGCTACTGGTATGGTATCCCAAGCAGTATAATAGTAGCTTGCACTACTTTTGTCTATATTTTTTTTATAGTAATATAAAATACCTAATATTAAAAAAGACGTGAACAATTTTTAAACCAAAAAATTAAAATTAAAATTTTGCTAAGTTATCATTGAAGTAGGCACACATAAATTCATTTAAATACTTCCGCGGGAGGTGCCACAATGTCAAGTATTGCATCCATGGCGACATCAAGTTTAAAGGAACTAACATATTCTCACCTAGGTCATAGTGTATTCTCTCATAACATTTGTATATGCTAAAACAATAATAGTGAAAAGAAGTATTTTAAAGTTACATTTATTGAATATTTGTCAATTGTACAATTAAATATATAACCAATGACTTAACATCAATAGAAACTTTACAAGATGATTCATAAGACTTCCATGGATAGTATCCTCCATCGAGCCATTACAAGTATTCCTACAATGAGGGCATATATATAGTGCTACTCCACTATATAATTCCAAATTTAATGAAATATGTTTATTGTTGAAGTCGTTGTAATATAATTTTTCCAATTTTAATGAAACATGTGTTATAGGATAAAATAGGAGAGTTTCTATAATTGGCAAGAAATTGGAAAACTTTGATTTTTCTTCCTCAGACAATGACAAAGAACCAAACCTAATGAACTCAATGGACTCTATAATAGAGTAATGACCAAGTGAACTTGATGTTTCAAGACAAGCTTCTTTTATGGCACTTCCATTGTCATGTCTATTATGTTGTGTTTTTTTTTGTACTTTGTATAGTCTAAAAGACAATCTAGTAGCCTATGAGATATGCAACTATAAAATTTTGAGCTTATGCCACTGGTATGATATCCCAAGCAGTATAATAATAGCTTGCACTACTTTTGTCTATAAATTTTTTATAGTAATATAAAAGATCTAATATTAAAAAAATGTCAACAATTTTAAAACCAAAAAAAATAAAATTAAAATCTTGCAAAGTTATCATTGAAGTAGGCACACATAAATTCATTTAAATACTTGTGTAGGAGGCACCATAATGTCAAATATTGCATCCATGGCGACATCAAGTTTAAAGGAAATGATATATTCTCACCTAGGTCATAGTGTATTCTCTCATAACATCTGTATATGCTAAAAAAATAATAGCGAAAAGAAGTATTTTAAGGTTACATTTATCAAATATTTTTCAATTGTACAATTAAATATATAACCAATGACTTAACATCAAATAAATACTTTACGAAGATGATTCGTAAGACTTCCATGGATAGGATCGTCCATCAATGCATTACAATTATGCCTGTAGTGAGAGCATAAATATAGTGCTACTTGACTTGAATCATAATCATTAGCCTACCAATGTGGAGTTGATGGTTTATAATCGATGTGTACTAAAGAGTCGACACCTACAACTTTAAGATAATCCTTTGATGTATCTCATTTAAAGGCTACACAAGTGAACTATATTACACTATACTACATGTGAGACATGTTATCATAGTGCTTGTGTCATCAAAAAAATCCAAATGCTTAAGTGCCTATGGGGGGTTGGGCATACAGCTAGGAGTAGGTGGCCCTATGAATGGATGATTATGCCTAACATTTGGTTGATTCTAAGGGGAGCCAAGACAAACCCATTGTAAATCACTAATGTTAAAATAGTGCACATGGAGGTTAATTGTAAACATGGCCTATTATTTGCAAAGAGAATACAATGGTACCTTTGTATTATAACAAATTGGTTTAAAAGAAAACATAAAAGATTGACTCATTTAGTTCTCTTTCCATGTATCAAATGTGCACCAATCATTGCAAATACATCTTTTCCTAGGGTCATAGGGTTGGTTGAATGTTGGTTCAATAAATAGCCCCACGATTTTTTTGTTTGGCGATATTCAAATATTTAACTTATCGTTCAATGGTACCCGTGAGTGTAATTCTCTCATCTTACTCCTATATTCGATAATAATTTTCAATTGATGATGGGCATGGTCAATAGAGGTAATAATGAGGTAAAGGGATGTAGCTAATCAAACTAGTGATGGTTCCCTCTTGTTATAAAGCTCTTCAATCAATAGTTTTAATTCATTTAAATATTCTATAATTTGTGTTTATTGTTTAGTATTTTTCTCCAAGTGAATGTTTTCTTGTGACTCTATTATTGGGTTGGTTTTTTAATTTGTCTTTATGTTTTCAGCTAGTACAATGATATAAAATATATTTGCAATTAAGAAAAAACCCTTTAAAATTTTGATTTTTTTAATAGAATGAAAAATATGACTTACCTCTAAAGCTAAATGGTCATAGAATATTTGAAGCCTTTAGAGTTCGAAACCTTTACTAGATGAGTTGATAGCCTTTAGGAAGGACATGCTTGCATTACATCTATATTGGAAAATGGTTTTCCAATGGAAATCCGTCCGTGAAATAATGAGACGTCATATATCTTTTTTTATGCATAGAAAAGTGCGTACATGGTTATTTTTAGAACCAAGTGTGCATTAGTTTAAAATAAGTGTGTTAATTTTTAAGCCACTTGGGACCATGCATCCTCATAAATACTCTAGTCGACCAAGAAGAGTAATATTTTTAGACCATGGGAAATCCTTGTAGAGGTCACTAAAAGACTATTTAAGAAATTATGTCAAGAATACATGGTTGAACCACAATTTCAAAAGTGCCATGGTCCTATAATGCCACCACTTACTCTAGGTTATCCATCATGGGGTTTATACAATGGTGAATCTCAAGGGAATCCACTCATGTGTCTACCAGGAATGGTACTATTTATCATATAATCCTCTTGTGTACATTTACATATGCCCTTGGACCAAGGGACACAAACAAGCAAGCTAAATTCATAACTCTTTACACTCTCCTAGAAGCAGCGACACTAAAAGGAGTAAACATAGTTATTGACTAGGAAAATAAAAGGAACTCCCTCAAGAACATCTACTTATAAAAAATCATGAAGAACATCTGAGATGCTCTTTCTACTTTTAACTAGATATCACTCACTCAGAAATAGAGCCAATAAACAATGTGTTTTGAATATCTAAGACATCAAACATCTAATTAAATATTCTAAATACTTAATTTAAAAATTCTTACATTTGGAAAAGAATTATACTAACTAAAATAAAATGAAAAATACAAAATTATATTTTAAAAATATTGTATATATAAATAATTTTAAAAATCACAAACAATTAAACTGAATTCATATTTCTCTGCATTTTTTTTTAACCAAAAATATATATAAATTAAAATAATTATCAAATAATTATTTTAAAAGCTTTAAATTTAATTAATAAACACATGAAACTTTAATTCTCACACCAACAAACTCAACAAATTTAAACAAAAACAAACTTAACAAATTTAAACAAATTTACAATATAGCGAGATCAATGTTGTGCTGTTCCCTCCGCAAACTTAACAAACTTACAATATAGCGAGATCAATGTTGTGCTGTTCCCTCCGCAGGAACATATAGCAGAGAGCGTGATGAAAGGAACCTATGTAATTGCGCTCCCTCAAGATGAGAAGCATATCCAAATGAACTGCAGCTACCTAATTATATTGATGTGCAGAGTGAAAAACGGAGCGCGGATGATTGGGAGCGTACGGGAGGGGAAAGCGGGATGCAATCACCCAAATTAATGGGCACAAGGGAGCGGGACTGCGGGATGCGGGAACATGGGAGGGGGACTGCGGGATGCGGTTAACGACTTCCGAGCATCATGGAACATTGGTTGAGGAGCCACCATTCCTCATGTGTATGTATATATGTCTGTACAGCCAACCCAATTAGAGAAGCCACCATTCCTCATGTGTATGTATATATGTCTCTGTGTCTGTACAGCCTAACCACAGATAAATTGGTAACTGTGAGAATATAAATCAGAGATATTATTTGCACTGTGAGAATGGAGATTGAAATCAAAATTCCGGATGGCAGCACCTTCAGTTTGAAAAACCACGAATGCTACAATATGAAGGGTGTTGTTTTGGCGTCTCACCACATGGACCAGGAAGAAAAGCAGTGCTCGTCCGTAAATATTCAGAGAATCAACGCCCCCGCGAGCGCAGTGTGGTCGGTTGTTCGAAGGTTCGATAAACCTGAAACGTACAAGCCCTTCATCAGCAGCTGCTCCGTCAAGGGAGATGTCAAGGTGGGATGCGTCAGAGAAGTCAAAGTCGTATCGGGGCTTCCAGCGCAGAACAGCATTGAGCGCCTCGAGATTCTGGACGAGGAGAAGCGCATTCTGAGTTTCAGGGTGTTGGGAGGAGAGCACCGCCTTCGGAATTATCAATCCGTGACGACATTGAATGAGTTCGTGGAGGAGGGAAGGGTTTGGACTAATGTTGTGGAATATTATGTGACAGATATTCCAGAGGGGAATTCTAGAGAAGATACATGCACCTTCATAGATACCATCGTCAGATGCAACCTGCAGTCCTTGTCAAAGTTATTCCCATGGCCCACGTCTCAACAATCCTTGTCAAAGTTATTGCCATGGCCCACGTCTCAACAGAAGCGGAGTAAACTGCCTCTTCCCGGGGCTGTGTGTTAGAATTTCTCTAATTAGCGCTCTGCAGCCCCGGATTGTTTGTGATCGCAAGTAAGACGCCGAATAGCATGAAAAATTAGACGATGACAAAGTGTTAAAGAAAAGAAGAGGGTTTTGTCGTTAAACGAACTACAGTAACTTTTACGGCAGATCTGCGCTCTCTGAGGTATAATTGTTGTTGCAGAAACCATGGTTATTTGTATTCATTCGTGAAGTGGCCGAGGATGGCTGAGTAATTAAGTTCACAATGTAAAGTTGGCATTGAATTTTGTTTTATAAATGTCACTATTTCCGGGACAATAGATTTGTTTGCATGACTCTTCTTCCATCAAATTGAAAATGAAAGGCAAAGTAGAGATATAGATGCCTCCACGGAGCCTGCAAAATATTTCTTATTGTATTTATGCTATTTTGATTTTCAATAATTCTGCTCTGTTCATATCTGTATATATATATGAGATTAATTGTTTTCCTTGTTATATTAACATATCTATAAAGAGTTCATTGCTTTTTATCAAAGTCTGCAGGATCACTGTGTAATAATCTTAACAATGTGATTAATCCAAAAGACTTATCTCTACATTATGGATCAGAAAAGTTTTAGATCTAATATATTAATATCTTAGAAATTTTAGGGTGTTCTAAAGTGTTATAAATATTTCATTCATTAGAATAATCCTTACAATATTTTGAAATTTTTTATTATTTAATTTATTCTCTTACATTGCAAATTTATTATTAGTAACGTCAATGCTCAATGAAAATGAAATAACAAGCATAAGAACATGTGATCCGAGGAGAAAAGTTGAGGCATATGTTTTTCTTTCTTTTATTTTCTTATGCATATGCAAACACAAAGTAAGAGACACTCACTATAAAGTTTAAGACTATGGCTTAGTTTCCTACTACACAATCTCCATCTTCTTCTATTATGCTCTCAAATCTAACTCCTAGAAGCTTTGTTCAACCATGGAACAAGTATGATACTAAATAATTGAACCTCCTCTCCCTCTAGGAGCCTAGTATTAACATAGCATGAGAGATATATAGGACTTAGGGATTTTGCATCTCTCAACCCTAAATTAGTGATATGCTTTGGAATTTCTAGAACCCTTTTGAACGACCACATGTAAGTACTCCGCATGAGTGAGTGATGGGCGCTAACAGGGCATCTACCCAGTGCCATGTTGATCAAACAGTTAGTTGAACTTGTTGGAGGCATAGCACATGAATATACATATCTACTAATGTTGCTACCAAACTATTTAAAAAATATGAGTGTGTAGAATGTTGTTAAGGGGCTAAGAGCTATGCTGAGAAAGCTTTGACCCCATAAGTGTTGTTTGATGGCTCAAAATGCCTCTAGAGGGCTTCTAACATAAAATTCTAATTGAATTACCACAAAAATGGGACATGCAAGCAAATTCCACCAAAATTTTCCTTGACAAAGCACAAATATAGATGAAAAATTATACAACAACCCTCTTTGGATTGTTGGGAGATGGTGGACACTCTTTTACACAAATCAAAATTTCTAATTTTTTATTATCAAAAATCATTAAAATTAGTCAAAAGATAACCTTAAAAGGAATAATAACAAGTCTCCATTTGCTATAAAATCTATCTTGCATGTGTTAATATTTTTTTGTATTCCTGGTGCCGCAATGGATGCTTGGGACACATTGCAAGCTATCTACCAAGTATTAAACATGCTCAAATAGTAAAGCTTTTTTGTAGCCCCTACCACAACCCTCTTCAATTCCTCTCATTGCCTTAGGTATAGACAAAACTTAGGGGCCAACTGTTTCAAATAATTTCAGAGGACACCTAGAAAAGCATATCCAACATTTGTGTATTATGATCATCCCTACAATGACTTAAGAGAACATAGGAAAACTTATAAGTTTGAATGAGGCTTTTTGAATGATCCAATGGCACAAAGGAACCTTCCAACTCTTAGCATATTGAGGTAATCCTTAGCAAAAATCTTTATTTGAGCTTCCTTGCAAGTTTTAAGTGCTTTTAAACCTTTGGTAGCACAACATTGATCCTATTCCTAGTGTTGTATCACATCAGTAACCCTTAATGTAGAGTTACATATGTAATCCTAGCCAAAATTTGATGTTTTCCCTCAAATTTTACCATTTTCAGCCTCTATAGTGCTATTTTGACCCTCTATGTAGTCCTATATCATAGAACTCAACCTCAAGGATGTGATATAACACTTCCCTAATCTATTACTTGGCTCCATATCACTATCTTGGCCTTCTTCAAAACATTACGAGGCCAAAATTGCACTCAAGGATCAATTTTTAACCTCTTCAAATCTTTGTAGTGTAGTTTCATGTAGAAATTATGATGAAAATTTGCAACGGCTCATGAATTTTTAATCAAAATCACAAGACACAAACCTACTCTACTACTTTGTGGAAATTAATTCACAATTTAGAACATCAATCACAAACATGCAATGAGAAATAACACACACGCACACAATATTTTTCTCGGGGAAATTAATATGCTAAAAATATCAATACATGTTTGCATTAATACGATGAATAGAGATGTATTACAAATAATTTTCTCAATTGAGCACACCCTGCAAGTGAATAACCTATCTTTATGCTCACTGAGAACTAGTTTAACTACACATAACTTAGTATAACTGAGTTAAATTGCTACAAATTAGCAATCACTCATGCTTAATTGAACTCAAACCCTCCAACTCGAATTAACTGAGTTAACTGAGTGGCAAGTGGCATGTTACCTCAGTTAACTACATCCAAGATTTCTGCTGATGTGGAAATTTTAAGTTTTTCTAGTTTGACTAAGGCAAAGTCAAATTGAGATTTTCTTGTTGCGTTTTCAACACTCCCCCTCACCAAGAAAGGGATTATCAGCCACCCTTATCTTGCACCTGTGGAATGTAATGCATGCAACACTTCACACTGTTGTTGCTGCTACTGGAACACCAACAACTGAGAACCATAAAAAAAACATAATAAAAAACAACATTGAATCAACTATATCTGCAACTATCTACTAGGAACACTGTTATGCTCTTGACCGGTGAGAAGATTCTAGAATACCAAATAAGGGAAGAAATACAACCCAAAACATAGAACAAAATGAGAAAACAATAAGTATTTTATTATTTAGAGATGAAAGAAATGTTCACTTACCTCTTCGAGGGGGCAACCTTCAGCAGAGCAGAGCTCAATATTACAAAATAATACATGACATTCCCCAATGGGGAGTCTCTATCCTTTATATAGGATTCATACATACAATACCATGGGTTAGTACCATGGTTCCTTTAATGCCATCTATCTAATACCATGCCCCGTTTGCAACTAACTTTGGTCCCCTTCTTAAATGTGGGTCAACCACTTACAATTATCAATATGGCCTTTATTTACTTTTTAACTAACTATAACTATGACTCGACCCTATTATATAAATAAAGGAGTGAGGGTTGGACTGTAACATGCCCTCCCCCATAAAAAGCAACATTGTCCTCAAGGATGAAGCTGCAAAAACTGTTGAAGAATAGTGGTTGGTTCCCAGGTCGCATCTTCTGGAGAGGTGTCTTTCCACTTGATGAGGACTTCCTTGATTGTGCGGCTACACAGATGTCATTCTCGCTTATCGAGGACCTATTTAGGTTGAAGCCAGAGTGAATCTTCGTCATCCAATTTAGGTAGACTGGTTTGGATTTTGCAACTGTTCCCCACCACTTTCTAGAAGCATGATACATGGAAGACTAGATGGATTTTTGAAGTTGGTGGCAAGGCTAGCTTGTAGGCTACTGCTTTAATGTGCTGAAGTATTTGATAAGGTTTGTAGAATTTTGGAGCTACTTTTTTACAACCCTTGTCTTTGAGTGATGTTTGCTTATATGGTTGGAGCCTTAGGAATATATGATACCCTTCTTGAAACGTGCACTCTGAACGATGTTGGTCTTCCTCTTTCTTCATGCGATTCTAAGCTTGATGGAGATTATCTTTGAGATGAGTTAGCATGGTTACACAGTTCTATAGGAGTTGATCCGTTGCTTGCACCTTAGAGCATTGAGGGATATAAGAAGTAGGTGAAGGTGGGAGTTGACCATCCACTTCCTCATATGGAGTCATCTTTGTGGTTACATGATAGTTACTATTATACCACCATTCAGCTAGAGGTAGCCACTGTACCCATTGATGTTGCTTTTCTGGAGTGAAGCACCTTAGGTATGTCTCTAAACATTTGTTGACTACTTCAGTTTGACCATCAGTTTGGGGATGATAGGAAGTACTTAGTTGGAGTTGGGTGCCTTGTAGCTTGAAAATTTCTTGCCAAAAGTTACTAATGAAAGTCGGGTCACAATCAGACACAATGGAAGTGGGCATGCCATGCAGTTTAAAGATCTAGTCCATGAAAGCTTGAGCCACCAAAGTGGGGGTGAATGGGTGGGGTAGAGTGAAAAAATGAGCATATTTAGAAGGTATTTCTACAACCACCATGGTGACTAACTTGTTTCCTCACTTTGGAAGACCAATAATGAAATCCATAAAAACATCCATTTAGATTGAGGCAGGGATGGGAAATGGTTGTAAGGTGCCTAGTGACTTGATTGTTTCTCCTTTATGGCATTGACACACATCACATTCAGATACAAAAGAAAGAATGTCAGTTTTCATGCCTATCCAAAAGAAAGAACAACGAGTGTGACCAAAAGTCTTCCGAAAGCCTGCATGGCCTGCAGTGGGAGATGAGTGCAACTCTGCCAAAATGACCGTTTTGAGGGTGGATGTCGAAGATATAACTACTCTATCATTGTAGCGATGAATCTCATCCTTCCAAGAGTAGCCAACTAAGGAATTAGGATATGATCTCAAGTTATTAATGAGTTGGGAGAGAGAGGGATCTGAAAGCCATTCCTTGCAGGCTTCTTCAATCTAATCTGGTATGGGAAGAGGGATTGATAGCAGGGTGCTTTTATCCTCAAATTCGCATGATAAAGAATCTGTTACTATATTGTCACGACCTTTCTTGTAAATTATCTCATAATCATATCCCAACATTTTTGCCAACCATTTATTTTGCTGGGGCGAGGATAGACGTTGCTCCAAAAAATATTTGAGGCTTTGATGGTCTGTGTGGATTTGGAAACGCCACCCCAATAGGTATGGTCGCCAGGTACCTACTACATGTAAGATGACCATCATCTCCTTCTCATAGATAGATTGTCCCAGATGTTTCCCACTCAATTGTTTGTTAGTGAAAGCCAAGGGTTGACCTTCTTGCATTAAGACAACACCAATACGAGTACCTGAAGCTTCACATTCAATCACAAAATATTTGGTGAAGTTGGGTAGTGCCAATACGGGAGTGGAACACATGGCCTGTTTGAGAGCCATAAATGTCTGTTGTGCTACATCAGTATAGAGGAATTAATTTTTCTTGAGAAGGTTAGTGAGGGGTCTAGCAATGTGACCATAATTACAGACAAATTTGCGATAGTAGGCTATGAGACCCAAGAATCCCCTCAAACTCTTCAAGGTTTTTGGTTGGGGCCAATCTTGCATTGCCTATATCTTTTTGGGATCCACTCAAACACCTTCACGACCCACAATGTGGCCCAAATACTCGACTTCCTCCATGACAAATGATTACTTGGACAATTTGACAAATGATTTATGATTCCAGAGTAGTTGCAAGAGCAGGTCTACATGCTGAAGATGTTTTTCCCAGGTGAATGTAATCAAAGAAAACAAGGACAAATTTTCAGAGATATGGTTTCAGCAGGTGATTCATGAGGCTTTCAAAAGTGGATGGGGCATTACAGAGGCCAAATGGCATGACCAAGAATTAATAATGGCCTTCATGAGTTCGGAAAGAAGTCTTGGGAATGTCTACTTCTTTCATGTGTATTTGGTGATAGCCCGAGCGAAGATCTAGCTTAGTAAAGAATTGAGCACCATGTAGTTCATCCAGCAAATCATCAACAACCGGGAGAGAGAATTTTTCCTTGACCATGAGCTTGTTGAGGGCCCTAAAGTCTGGACACATGTTCCATTCCCCATCTTTCTTGAGCACCATGACCACTGGTGATGAATAAGGACTGATGCTAGGACAAATGACACCGTCTTCAAGGAGTTCCTTGATGATTTTTTCAATCTCATTATTTTGGGTGAAAGAATATTGATATGGCCGCACTTTTGGCCACTGTGCCCCTGGGACCAAAGTGATGCTATGATCATGTTCGCCTTGAGAAGGTGGAATCCCTTTAGGTTTTTCAAATACCTACTGGTGTCGATTCAAGACCTGTTGCATGTCAGGATGAATATGAAGAGTAGTGGGCTCAATTACCTAAATGGCATTAAACTGGGTGATAACTCCATGATGTCGATGTGAGCTGATGATAGAAGGAGCACCTGCTTGGAGTCCACAGAGGGTATGCATGTGGTCATTCTTCTTAAATCTCAGATATAACTCCTGTAAATCCATGGTGATTGGGCCTAGTGTGTGAATCCATTTAGTCCCCAAGACAATGTCACAACCACCCATGTTAATCACAAACATGTGGGTCTTGAGGTGGTCATCTCCCATCTGAAGTTTTATATTTTCGCAACGGCCTTCACATTTCATTGTCCCTCCATCAACAATCTGGACCTAGAAATTAGAGACTTCCCTCATAAAACATTGAATAGCTTTGGTGACTAACTGAGGGATAAATTTATGAGTGCTACCACTATCAACCAATACTACTACAAGGTCATGTTTCATAAATCCTTTGATTTTGAGATTTTGGGGCACAAAAATGCCCACCAAAGCATGTAGCGAGAGAACTGGTTCCTCTGGCGTAGTTAGGAGTTCATTGTCTTGCTGGGTGTTGAAAATGCAACAAGATGATGGAGCTTAGTGAAAAGAAGTTGCCTTCACTAAGTGGACCCGGAGGCTATTTTGTAGGAATTTACAGGGTAAGCTCCTCAGACAGAACACCAAAGGACACCGCTCACAAACAGATCATAGATCAATACACCAGTATTTTTGACGTGGTTAAAACCCTCAAAGAGGGAAACAATCCACGGCCTGAGCCAACGCGGCCACTTCAGGCAATTTATTAATAAAAGAATGAAATTTTACATAAGCTTCTCTCATGAACATTTAACCTAGAAATGACCCTCCATGCTCTTTAAATAGAGATCATGGACCAATAGGATATATATATATATGTATGTATGTATTGGTTGCGACCGTTGGGGTTTGGGCAGGGTCCACCACCGATGGCTCGCACCTGCCCCTTAATACATTGTTTTAAACAACATATATATATATATATATATATATATATATATATATATATATATATATATATTATATATATATAATATATATATATATATATATATATATATATATATATATATCATATAATTATATATATAAATATATAATTATATATATATATATATATATATATATATATATATATGGTCGCACATATATGCGGCATATGTGGAGGAGGGTTCGGCAGGGGTTATTGCCGCTAATCCCGAAACCATATTATTGATGTAATTTGCGATTTATATTGCGATAAGGTTGCTCAAAGGATTTTGCAAGGTTTGTTGCCATCGATCTCAAAACCATGTGTTTGTTGTATTATACTGTTATTTTAATAACTATATTGAAACATTTCATTATATGGTTATTTGTTAACCATTTTAAAAATGATTTTGTCTCTTATGCAGGTTTAGGAGACAAATGAGAGAATGGAAAGTGTCAATGGCTGATGGGCTGCCATGAGGGTCCCACTTGCTTACTAGGATGCCATGTGGCACACTCTGGGCCCCACCTTCTCATGTCATGTCAAACTTTGAAGGGTCGTCCTCACCACCAAGATCATAACAATGAGATCTTCGATCTGGTCCTAGTTCGACAATAATTCAAACACTTCGATTTTTGAGCCATCTTTGTCCGATGTGTCTTTTTGGAGCCACCTAGATCAATCCTCCCCACTGAGGAACTTTTGGTCCTCCAAAAGCATGTAAAATAATCTGCATCTTTCTCTATACCTTGTCTGCATCATAAATGTCCTCAAAAGGTCTCACTTCCATCTCCTTCACCTTTGTTCTTCGGAGCCCTAAGTGACGAGCCGACACCTGCTACTTCTGCAACCTGTAGTACATTATTTGCAAATTACATGCTTGAATGACATGACTAACTAAAGACCCAAATTCCCCATACTTGCCACAAGTTTATAACACATACTCAATGGTCAAGTTCACAAAAAGATGGACGCAATAACCCTACAATGACAACAAGGCCAACCTATCATGGTTTGTTCAAAAAGTGATGGAAAACACATCATCATTGCGACACATGATTTACATACATAAGGCCAGACACAATTATTTTTGAAAAGTGATGGAAACATAACATCACTTAAAGAGTTTTAACATGCAACTCAAAATACGACACAAAGCATGACCAAAAACCATTGTTGCTGACAGTGATGGAAAACACATCATCACTTTTACACTTTAAAATGCAACAAATGACTTACAAAATAATGACCATGAAATGACATCATGTCAAAAAAACCAATTTTTAGTTATCAATGTGAATGGGTCACCTGCTTGAGGTGGTTTTGCTTGTCAAACAACTACTCTTCCTGGTTCACACACTGATCCCTTGTTTTTAAGGCGCTACTCTGGATGGAGCTTCCAACAAGTGGTTCTTCGATGGCCATTTCTACCGCAATGACTGCAGTAGGATTTCTTCCTCCATATCTGCTTAACTTGTTTCTTTTCACGCTATTGAGAGGGTCTTTCATGCCTCATGAGTGCTGCCATTATTTTCCAACACTTAGAAAAGCTATGGCTAGGTAAACAAAAAAAGTAGATTTTTTTTTATGCCTTGATCTTCGTTCATTATTAAAAACATGATCATCATCAAAATGAGCATTTGAAGATCGGAAATGGTTATACCTTCCGTTGTTGTTTCTAATGTCAGTATGGCGATGAGAGCTTGCCTCAGCTCTCTCCCTGTAATGGAAACTACCATGGGATGATGGGGATGTTTTCCCATCATACTATTTCCTCAATGATGTCTCAGAAAAATCTAACACCTTTGAGCCCTCTCCTTTAGTGTATCTCGAGCCTACAAATCGATGTTCATGCAAAGCCTCCAAAGGTTGGGTGATGCCTTGGTTATCAGCACCACGTTCTTCTTTCTCCTCGTGCCTCATCTTTGTAAGGAGCCTCATGTTTTTCCCTATAATTGTAATCTCCAAATCTCCAACAGACATCATACTATGAGAAGATGAAGCTAAAAGGAAATCAACATTTTATACCTTCTCTTCGATTTGGAAAGAACTAATGAGGGCTACTCATCCTTCATTGTTGGTGGTTCACTAACTATCTCAGTGTCTTCCCCAACTTCTTTCCTGACATATCCAAGTCCTATTTGACATGGTAATTCCTCTACTTAGATGGGATTGACAATGCCTTGGCCATTAATTCCCAAACTTTCCCTTCATATCCCATTCTCCTCAACAATTTGGAGCCAATTCCTATGGTATGATTTTCAAACACAGGGAAATCATCATCAGGAAACATACATGAAGATGGAGAACTACTTTTTACCTCACATGAGTCTCGCTACAACATTTCGAAGGCCTCACCCTTTGCTTGCAGTTGTAGTAGCAGTCTGCTTCTCCTCTTTCTCTTCATGTAGACGCATCTTCAATTCATCATTCTCTGTTTGAAGATTATGTCTATCTTGCTTCAGTTCTTTCATGGCCTCTTCTGTGACTTTCAACTAAAGCTATAAGCGCTCCTTTTCCTATGTTTCTTTATGCAGAGTTTTATACATGATTTCCACTTTCATTGAAATGTTAAGCATGGTCTTGTACATTGCTCTTTCATCCTCTGTCATTGTTCACACTGCAATTCACATTAACTTAAAGATCGCTCTAATACCACTTGATCCAGGTTCGGATGTGAAGAAGGACCTTTCCAAGACCTTTTAATTTCGTGATGTGTTAAAATTTCCTTTTTAAAAGAACATTAATGAATACATCTGCATGATGTAAATAATAGGAACAAGATAATCATCAACACATGAAAACAAAAGTCGTTGATAACGAAGTTCGACGAGGAGGGACTACGTCTCCAAGCCCCAATGTCAACATGGTGTATGCTGCTGCATTAAGTGCTTTCAATAATTGTGATGTACACAACAGATGATGTCTCGATCATGCATGGAAGAATTCCCTCACACAGGAGTGGCTCTAAAATATATTCCACAACTAGAAATCTTAATCAAAAGACTCCTATCAGTATGATACAAAAACATGCATGGTGCGCATCCCACCATCATGGCACAAAAGGGATGTCAAAGAAAAACACATGCATGATGAAAACAAGAGTATCCCAGCAACATACAACAAGGGATCTCAAAACATAAGATGATGATTTATGACAGCAAGTACATCACATAGAAGATTTTGCATCAAATCAAGCAAGAAAGCATGACAATATGTAATAAACAAGATCCTGCATCAACATCAATCAAGGATTTGTGCAACATAATGCAGAAATAAGAAGTACATGAACACATCATATACCTCACAACCAAGGGCCATTTGAAGAAGTGGATGTCTCACTACTGAAGCTTCTCCGACCAATGCTCTCAAGGTGACGATCGTATGAAGATGGCTGCTCGCACAAGAAAGTGGACATCTGAAACATAACTATAAAAAATTCTTAAGCTTACTGAATATCAATTTCACAACATTGATTGCAAGAAGAATAAAAAAAAGTAGAATCAATCAAGAAGAATTCATCAAAAGATGAATCGATCACATGAAGAAAAATCGATCATAAAGAAGAATTGAGCATAGAAGAATAACTTCTCTTGACTTCTCACTCTGTAGCTCTATCGTGATCTATCCCTATAGCACTTTGGCTTATCATCACAGATCTACAATTTGCCAAAATTTCAAGTGTTATGACTCTTATGGATTTTTGCACTCTGGATTGATCAAGCTTTGTGGCTATATGGGGTTCAAGCATTGTGCTAGCTTTCAAGCTCTCTCTGGCACGCAGGCTCTCGGGCCTCTTCCTTGCAGCCTTTCCAAGCAGCCTCTCTGGCTTCCTGTCATACTGCCCTCTCCCACTATTACACAACCTTCCCACACTCCTCCTTGCTCTCTATCACCATCGTGTGTTATAACATGCTTGGATCAAGGTCGCACTTAAAAATCGGAGGTCGGTTTTGTTTAGAATAGAAGTCATTTGCTTAGAAGAATGAGCTGGTGTAACAAATAACCTTCTTTCTGTTTAAAACAATACACTAAAATTTGATAAATTCGACCAAAATCCTTTAAATCCAAACTTCAAAACATTATAAGTTGGCCCTACAAACCCTATGAGGTCCTCCTTTAGATGCTTATCGCAATCAACGTTCGGTAGGGATTGTCGCCGATTAAATCGACACAATATTAGGGGTTTCGCTGATATTCATATCGGCGATATTATATTGGCGCAATAATCGACATATATAAAGGTCGAGGATGATATATGTTATGCAATATTATATATATATAATATATATATATATATATATATATATATATATATTAGATTTGGTTGCGACCGTTGGGGTTGGGCCGGGTCCTACCACTGATGGCTAGCGCCCACCCCTTAATACACTATTTTAAACAACACACACACACACACACCACACACACACACATATATATATATATATATATGGTTGAACATATATGTGGGATATGTGAAGGAGGGTTTGGTGGGGGTTATTGCCGCCGATCCGGAAACCATATTATTTATGCGATTTGCGATTTATATTGCGATAAGGTTGTTCAAAGGGCTTGGTGGGGTTTGTTGCCGCCAATCCCGAAACCATGTTTTTGTTGTATTATATAGTTATTTTAATAACTATATTGAAACATTTCGTTATATCATTATTTATTAACGATTTTAAAAATGATTTTGTCTCTTATGCAGGTTTAGGAGACAAATGAGAGAATTCCAAGTGTCAATGGTTGATGGGCTGCCATGTGGGTCCCACTTGCTTACTAGGATGCCATGTGGCACACTATGGGCCCCACTTTCTCATGTCATGTCAAACTTTAAAAAGGTATATCCTTCGCATATGAGCTCAATTTGACAAGCCATTTGCACCACCACAATTAGGACAACGAGTTCTTCATTCTAGTCTTGGTTCGAGCATAATCGAAACACTTTGATTTTTGAGCCATCTTTGTCCTGTGTGTCTTTCTGGAGCCACCTGGATCAATCATCCTCACTGAGGAGCTTTTGGTCCTCCAAAAGCATGGAAAATAATCCACATATTTCTCTATACCCTGTTTGCATCACATATGCCTTGAAAAGGCCTCGCTTCCATCTCCTTCACCTTTGTTCTTCGAAGCCTTCAATGACGAGCTGATCCCTGCTACTTCTGCAACCTCTAGTACACTGTTTGCAAATTAAATGATTGAATGAAATGACCAACTAAAGACCCAAACGTCCCATACTTGCCACGAGTTTATAACACATACTCGATGGTTAAGTTTACAATAAGATGGACAAAATACCCTAGCTATGACAACAAGGCCAACCTATCATGGTTGCTTCAAAAAGTGATGGAAAACACATCATCATTGTAACACATGATTTACATACATAAGGCTAGACACAATTATTTTGACAAGTGATGGAAACATAACATCACTTTCAGAGTTTTAACATGCAACTCAAAATACGACTCAAAACATGTCCAGACATCATTGTTGCTGACCAAGTGATGGAAAACACATCATCACTTTTACACTTTAAAATGCAACAAACGATTTATAAAAGAATCACCATGAAATGACATCATGTCAAGAAAACCATTTTTCACTTACAATGTGAATGGGTCACCTCCTTGAGGTGGTCTTGCTTGTCAAACAACTGCTCTTCCTGGTTCACGCACCGATGCTTTGTCTTTAAGGCGCTCCTCTGGATGGAGCTTCCAACAAGTGGCTCTCTGATGGCCATTTCTGCCACAATAACTGTAGTAGGCTTTCTCCCTCCATATTTTCTTAACCTATTTCTTTTCATGCTATTGAGAGGGTCTTTCTTTCCTCATGAGTGTTGCCATTATTTTCCAACACTTGGAAAAGTTATGGTTAGGTAAACCACAAAAGTACATGTTTTTTGATGCGTTGATCTTCGTTCATTATTAACAACATGATCATAATCAAAATGAACATTCAAAGATTGAAAATGGTTATACCTTCCTTTGTTGTTTCTGATGTCAGTATGGTAATGAGAGCTTGCCTCGGCTCTCTCCCTGTAATGGAAACTACCATGGGATGATGGGGATGCTTTCCCATCATACTCTTTCCTCGACGATGTCTTGGACAAATATAACACCTTTGATCACTCTCCTTTTTTGTATCTCGAGCCTGCAAATCGATGTTCATGCACAACCTCCAAAGGTTGAATGATGCCTTAGTTATCAACACCAAGTTCTTCTTTCTCCTCATGCCTTGTCTTTGTAAGGAGCCTCATGTTTGCCCCTATAATTGGGATCTCCAAATCTCCAATAGACATCATACTATGAGAAGATGAAACCGAAAGGAAATCAATATCTTTTACCTTCTCTTTTGATTTGGAAAGAACTGATGAGGGCTACTCATCCTACATTGTTGGTGGTTCGCTAACTATCTCAATGCCTTCCCCAACTTCTTTCCTGACATACCCAAGTCCTGCTCGACACGGTAATTCCTCTACTTGGATGGGATTAACAATGCCTTGCACATTAATGCCCAAGCCTTTCCCTTCATATCCCATTCTCTTCAACAATTTGGAGCCAATTCCTATGGTGTGATTTTCAAACACAGTGAAATCATCATCAGGAAACATACATGAAGATGGAGAACTACTTTTTACCTCACATGAGTCTCACTGTAGCTTTTCCAAGGCCTTGTCCTTTTCTTACAGTTGTAGTAGCAAACTCTGCTTCTCCTCTTTCTCTTCATGTAGACGCATCTTCAACTCATCATTCTCAGTTTGAAGATTATGTCTATCTTGCTTTAGTTCTTTCATAGCCTCTTATGTGGCTTTCAACTGAAGTTGTAAGCGCTCCTTTTCCTCTGTTTCTTTCTATAGAGTTTTATACATGAATTCAACTTTCTTGGAAATGTTAAGCATGGTCTCGTACATTTCTCTTTCATCCTCTATCATTGTTCACACTGCAATTCACATTAACGTAAAGACCGCTCTGATACCACTTGATCTAGGTCCGGTGTGAAGAAGGACCTTTCCAAGACCTTTTACTTTCGTGATGTGTTAAAATTGCTTTTTAAAAAAGAACATTAATTAATACATATACATGGTGTAAATAAGAGGAACAAGACAATGATTAGCACATGAAAACAAAAGTCATTGATAACGAAGTTCGTCCAGGAGGGACTACGTCTCCGGGCCCCAGTGTCAAGATGGTGTAGGCCGATGCATTAAGTGTTGTCGATAATGGTGATGTACACAAGACATGATGTCTTGATCATACAAGGAAAAATGCCCTCACGCAGGAGTGGCTGTAAGAGATGTTCCATAACTAGAACTATCAATCAAAAGACTCCTATCAATATGATACAAAACATGCATGGTGTGCACCCCACCATCATGGCACAAAAGGGATGTCAAAGAAAAACACATGGATGATGACAACAAGAGTATCCCAGCAACATACAACAAGGGATATCAAAACATAACATGATGAGTTATGACAACAAGTACATGACATAGAAGATTCCCCATCAAGTCAAGTAATAAATCATGACAACATGTAATAAACAAGATCCTACATCAACATCAATCAAGGATTTGTGCAACATAATGAAGAAAGAAGTACATGAACAGATCATATACCTCATAACCAAGGATCATTTGAAGAAGTCGATGTCTCACTGCTGAAGCTGCTCAGACTATTTCTCTCAAGGCGATGATCGTATGAAGATGGTTGCTCACACAAGAAAGTGGACATCTCAAACATAGCTATCAAAAATGCTGAAGCTTGCTGAATATTGATTTCACAACATCGATTGCAAGAATAATCAGACAAAGAAGAATAGATCAAGAAGAATTGATCAAAGGATGAATCGATCACACGAAGAAGAATCGATCATAAAGAAGAATTGATCACAAAAGAATAACTTCTCTGGACTCCTCGCTCTGCAGCTCTATGGCGATTTGTCCCTATAGCGCTCTGGCTTATCACTGCAGCTCTGTGATCTACCAGAATTTCATGCATTGTGACTCTTATGGTTATCTGCGCTCTTGATTGATCAAGCTTTGTGGCTCTATGGGGTTCAAGCATTGGCCTGACTTTCAAGCTCTCTCTGGAATGTAGGCTCTCGGGCTTCTTCCTCGCAGCCTTTCCATGCAGCCTCTTAGGCTTCTTGTCATAGTACCCTTGCCCACTGTTACACAACCTTCCTACACTCCTCCCAACTCTTTGTCACCATTGTGTGTTATAAAATGCTTGGATCAAAGTCGTGCCTAAAGATAGAAGGTCAACTTTGTTTAGAATAGAAACCGTTTTCTTACAAGCATTGGTTGGTGTAACAAATAGCCTTCTTTCTGTTTAAAATAGAAATACACTAAAAACTAATAAATTTGACCAAAATCCTTTAAATATGGACTTCAAAACTTTTTAAATCGCCCCTAAAAACCCTATCGGGTCTGCCTTTAGACGCTTATCGCAATTGGCACTCGGTGAGGATCAGCGCTGATTAAATCGGCGCGATATCAGGGGTTTCGCCGATATTCATATCAGCAATATTATATCGACGCAATAATCAGCATATATAAAGGGCTAGGGCGATATATATATATATATATATATATATATATATATATATATATATATATATGGTCGAACATATATGTGGGATATGTGGAGGAGGGTTCAGTGGGGGTTATTGCCTCTGATCCCAAAACCATATTATTGATGCAATTTGTGATTTATATTGTGATAAAATTGTTCAAAGGGTTTGGCGGGGATTGTTGCCGCCAATCTCGAAACCATGTGTTTGTTGTATTATATAGTTATTTTAATAACTATATTGAAACATTTCGTTACATGGTTATTTATTAACTATTTTAGAAATGATTGTCTCTTATGCAGGTTTAGGAGACAAATGAGAGAATTCCAAGTGTCAATGGCTGATGGGATACCATGTGGGTCCCACTTGCTTACTAGGATGCCATGTGGCACACTGTGGGCCCCACATTCTCCTGTCATGTCAAACTTTCAAGAGCTCTATCTTTCTCATATGATCTCAGTTTGACGAGCCATTCACACCATCACGATCAGGATGATGACATCTTCGATCTAGTCCTAGTTTGAGTGTAATCCAAACACTTTGATTTTTGAGCCCTCTTTGCGCTATGTGTCTTTCTGGAGCCACCTGGATCAGGGAACAACTAAAATTAGGCATTTATCACATCGTTTAGGTGATATTTTAAAAAAATTGTGAAGGCCAGTCACATAGGGAAAACTTAGTCTCTGTCACATGTTCTATCACTCACAAATCTTAATAGTCACAAGGTTTGAACCTCTATGGGTTCTGCCATAAATTCTCTTGCCAATTCAAATTTCTGAGTGGGAGAGTATTAGAGAAAAGCTAATGAGAATCTAGGAACATAGAGCTAATAAACTCCTTGATGGTTTCTCCTTATTTTTATAATCACACCATAACCCTTTGTCATCCTAGTCCTTTCATAGAATCTTCCTAGGAATACCAACCATTACATCAAGAAAAAATAATAGTTATCTAAGCAACGATAGGATTTATCCCACCCCTCCTTTCACTTTTTTCTCCCTAGTAATGGTTTCCCCCTACCCAAAACATCATCATTTTTTGGCTATCCCCTTCTTCAATTCTAGAATAAGTATTAAAGAAAATAAGCACTACATCATACAATAAAGTTTGACATCATAGCACCAATGCTAGCACCATAACATTATATGTTCTTAATTACATTACAAAAAATGGGGTAATGAAAAGGGTGTCACAATCCCCTCGACCCCCTTTAAGGAACATCATCCTTGGTGGTATACTATCTGTAGAACCATTCTATGTAGAAGAAAGGATATGCCACTTTCATATCAGTAACATTTTCCATGTCTTTAGTTGCCTCTTCGACAATGCCTTAAATCTTTCACTATCTAGTTACCTCTAGACCTCTTAGCATTCCACCAAATTACTTAATAGTTTTTGTTTCTTCACAAGGACTACATGTTAGCACTCAAATCTACCTTAGACTGAAATAAGGTAAAACTCAAGGCTACATCAAACCACGCTCAGCCTCGTAGCTAGCCCTACGAGGACCAGAGAGGGCTCTCTCCGGGTCAATCTCGGCAAAGATAATCGATGAGGCTCGAGATGAATAAATTTGCAACTGATCTTAGGCTAGGTATTAAATGCACGGGTTTGATTTGATTTTGGGTTTTTAGGGTTTTGTTGAAGACAATGAGACAGGCAATTTGGGCTCGGGGATGAGGCACAGTTTCTGCAGAGATCTGATTGGGGCAAGGAAGGCAATCATTTTGATGCTTTAAAGCAAGTGAGATGGGTAGATCAGATTGGTGAGGAGCTAAGGAGAGAAAGAATGTTTCAAGGATTCTCCTTAAACAGGTGAGAACATTGAAAATCAAACAAACTTAAAGGCAGAGCATAACAATCTATGGATTCTACCTTAACACTTCATTTGTTCAATTGCAGAAGGTGAGAGAAGGAAAATGATACACATAACAACTTA
>APFE030377179.1:81490-114139 GCA_000404065.3 Pinus taeda | reverse complement strand
CTGGCCGAACTGGTCAAAACAGTGAAATTTCCTTGAGTGGTCGCGCCCCTCACTTTGACTGGTCGCGCGCATTGACAACTCTGTTTGAGGGCCTTCCCGGTGTCCAAATAAGGTGAAAGATAGCTCATTGGAAAGGTCTGTGAGTCTAATTTCCAACCCCACTGGAATTTCTGAATTTGGAGTTGATTTGACCCTTCAAAAGTCATTTCTCCCAAGGCAGCTTTCTGCAACTCAAAAAAGGGGCAGAAAGTCAAAATTTGCATGTATTTTGAGCTTTTGGGAGCCCAAATCTTCATAAAATCTGAAACCCATCCATAGGCAAGTGTATTTTTGCATGACAATTCCAAAAATGTAGAGTTTTCCCCGTTTTGAGCTGTCCCCATGACTGGTCGCGTGCAGGGTGAGACCAGTCAAATGGCCAAAACCTGTAAAATTCCCAAAAAATTCACAAATGACAAAATTTTCTCCAAATTTCTTGAAATTTGGGCTGTTAGTCCCCAATCAAGTACCATGCTCATTCAAAGAGGCTTTGGCCAAAATTTGGAGTGGATCGGGCGTTTTCCTTTGTTTTTGTGCTTTGGCCAACCGTCCTTGGAGCACCTTCGTTCTCGCCGGTATTTTTGACATTTCTTTAAAACCATGACACCTGTGTAAAAAGGGAAGGAGGTTTTTCTTCCTTGGCATGTTGTGGACAGAAACCTCTCTCATGTTTGAAAAAATCATCTTTTATTGCTCAGAAACATCATTTTAGTGAAACTTATCCCGATGTGTGGAACAAGGGTTTTGGTCGAAATGAAGCGAAATGAAGGGGATAAGGGGCTTCTAAATTCTTGAGGAGATTTTTGGAAGTAGGGAGGGATGTTAGGAAGCAGGGGAAAGTGGAATCTCATAGATTGATTGAGGGGAAGAGGTCCAAAAGGGAAAAACACAGGCCCAACCTAGAAAATTGCCAGGTTGTAGCAAGAAACTAGGGTTTGTGCGAAAATGAGGATTTTTGGGGATCTGAGTGTTGGGAAGTGCTTGATAAGGTACATTAAGGATAGGGGAAGGTGTATGAACATCAGGAAACAATTTTTGCCATTGATTTGACCGTCCAAGAGAAATTGGCTTCAAAACCCTAGGAGAGGGAAATGAACTTGCCAAGGCACAACTGAAGCGTGAACAAGATGTAAAATGACTCATTAGACGCTGACATGATAATGACAACCCTATGAATGATGATAGACTCAGCTGAATAGTGACATATATAGGCATTTGGGCAACTTTAGAAGGAGTTAAAGCAAACCCTAGACCTAATGCATAGTGACCAAATTTTGCTTGAAAACTCACTGAAATGACAAAATTTAACCTTGACACTTCTAAATCACTTTGTAAGAGCATATTTGATCACCGTAGGAAGGCTGAAAAGACTGACACTAACAAGGTGAGCTTCTATTCCAACCCTATGGGTAACAGATATGGGTGATACCCTATTTTCCAGATTTCCATCAATCCTAGGAGCCCTCTATATCAATTCCACACCTTGGGAGATCAAACAGGGGAGGAAGAGATGACTCAGTGTTCTCAACCAATCTTGCTCTATATAGATAAAAAACATATCATCATGCACATATTTGGTAATCATCATGTCTCAATAACAACTTTCTCCTATTCATATAGGACATGAAATCAAATACCTTATTAGAACATAAATAATCATATATATCACAAAAAGGATACCATATTCATCCTCCATCTCAAGGAGGTTCCAACCACAAGATTGATCTTGTTTCATACAACAACACTGACTCAATATATGATGGTATCTTAGTCCCAACTATATGTGGGATTCTTTGCCAATCAGTTCCCATTTTTTGTCATCATAATGTATCCATAACATATCAATATCCTTCTCAAACGACTCTCTAAGGAGATTCTTCATCTTGCCTCACATCCAGCCATGCTAGCAACATTGTACTCATCCTCGGTCGTGCTTTGGACCTCTCATCCAAGATATCATGACAAATATCATACCAAGGTAAAAACCAAATGTAGTCATATAAACAATAATGATCCTAATCTTCATCAATACATACAATTAGTCACATATCACAGGAGGATTGTCCCATGCAAGTAATTTTAAGGATGCTAAGAAATGAATCAATGTGAATGAAGTGACTCAATCATGAATCAAATAAGGTTCTATGTACATCATGTATATATATGTATGGATGTTCATAATAGAACATCAATGCTTCAATCAACTATTGGTTAAAATTCAAGTTCAATAATATCTCTTCAAAACTTCTTGAAATTCAATCGGAGGATCCAAGGATTTGCATTTCCACTTTCTAATATTTCTTCAATAGATTCACAATAAAGATTTTCTTTTCCCAACTTTAGAAATGAATTCATGATGCCATGATTCAATATTTTGAGCTTTAGAATCCATCTCCCTCTTACTTAGATCATTAGAGGCTCATTTCGTATCACGAGTAGACCATCAGTATATAAAACCAAAACCAAAGTCAAAGTCATACCTTGGAACACTTGTGAAGTAGTGGTTTGGATCAACACATCATATTGGCTTCACTAGATAACTATCAATGCAGACATATCTGGATCAAGGAGCGTGCTTCATATAGTGCTCTCTACAAACATAATATTTTTCTAAGCCAATATGCTCAGAATCACATAAATCAATATTGTACAATCAAATCAACTAAGTCAACTTATCAAAGTTTAGATTCCAAACCATAACCAATGTCAAGATCATCACAATATCACAATATCAGATTATTTAGATCAAGTGATAGGTAGAGTTCTCATCAAGGAGGTTAGAAACATTCAAATACTCAAATATACATGCAATAAGTATAAGTAATGATAAAAAAAATTAGATCAATAAGTATAAAAAAACATAAAGACATAAAGGATCATCATAATTCAAGAGATACTTATATCCAATGAGGGGTGATCCTCTCCCTCTTGAACCAGCCTTCAAGAGGCATCACTCTCCATTGTCCATATAACAATGTTGCGTCCAATATTTCAAACAACTTTATCAACAACCAGGCCTACTAGAGACTATCCCATCTAGGGCTTCATCAAATCTGTCACAAGTGCTTGAGCATCTTCACATTGATCATGCTAGGTTTCATATCTCATATTTTTTCCAAAAACCAGGGTTTCTTTCAAACCCTAACCTCATAATATACATCAAACCCTAATACACAAATTGCCTAAGGTTTTCTTCAAACCCTAGAATTCTTCTAGGTCTCGTCCATCTTCTCTTGCTTCCATCAAAGGTGTCTCCATGGGGTTGATCTCCATGAATTTTGTTCAACCTCGCTCTAATACCATGTTAATTTTTCATAGGGTTATATTGTTCTTTGCTTTGATAATTTCATTTCTTCATTAATAGATTAGGTTCACCCCATAACATCATAACATTATTCATATTTACATCATTATTCATCATCATACGAAACCATGTATAAAGAACAATATCATCATCATCAATGCAACAAAGCATAAAGGAACAATAGAAGAAAATAAATCACACATAAAGACACCAGGATTGGTCAGAGACGAGGGAAAGACCCACTATGGGGAAACCCTTGCAAATTATTCTTCTTAGATTGTCATCAAATGATTCAGAAAAAGGGAGTACAATGACCCATATCTTCATCTATGCAACTAACCAACAAAGAAAACTACAACATCCATAAATGAACCCAACAAAGATTATGCTAAAAAATATGATTATGAAGATTGTAATGAATTGTTACTATCTATAGTCAGCTACTGAATCCTACAGTCACTGAGAGAAATATTTGTAAGACTGATATTTCCTCTTTTAGGTCTTGGTTGCATGGACGAGATGTCATGGGAGAGACTATCACTGTCCCACACACTCCCTTAATCATGACATGTGAGTGAATGGGGTCAGATCTAGACTGTAGAAACCCTAAACCACCAATCGCATAGATGGATATTTATCTATGTGAATGGAAGGCTCCAGTTGCACAGATGATATCCCGTGTGTGTGAATATAGTTAAATATTACCTATTCTGTTCCTGCGGCTGAGGCCAAAAACCCTAAATTAGAGATGTGAGCCTTGAACCCTACAATATCAGCTTAGAGCGAACTTGATCATCCATGGATGAGCCTTAGACCTATGTGAGACAAATAACCAATATAGAAGTGTGTCTCATCATTGTGTCTAAATGAGGTCGAGGGAACTTGTATTTATAACCTTTCAAGGTGGTCCACTTTTCTTTAGGGTCAACCTTATCAAATGTGCACATGTGGCCTTTTCCTCATAAGTACACTTTCCCTTATCCGATTTGAGTGATCTTAAGGTATATTTTGGTCCTCTTGGAAAGAGGAATTCAATGAAATCATTATCTCCATCAAGAGGAATTCAATGAAATCATTATCTCCATCATTTGCATATTTTTAACATGAGCCACATAAATAGATGCCTTCAAAGGTCAAGTTGAAATTAGAGTTTGAAGGGGAATACTTTAATCTTATACCAATATTAAATATATTTTCCACGTGCCTAAATAGTTACTTACCCATGTTGATATGTGCCACATTAAATAATAGTTCCAAGCTCATTAATAATATTTATTTTATCGAATTTGACTTCTTCTATGGGGCAAGGTGGGTTCTATGGGGAAATTCGTCCCATACTACTCCAATTTTCAATGCTTCCTCTTAGCTAGGGAGGAATTTTCTTCTACATGATAAGAATCTTCTTGGATATACATGTCTGCTACATGATGTATCATTTTGTCTCATCTCATGTAATCTCATCTCATAGAAGAATAATAATCCATAACTGATGGTAGGGGATATTGATTACAAGGGTAGAGATCCTCTAAACCCTATTGGTCTCTAGGTAAAGTTTCATGACCTTCATCTCAACTGAATAATGATGTCTTGATCTAAAGAAGAATAAGAATGTGTAAGGCGGATAAATCCCTCTTGCTGACAAGAGCGATCTCCCTAGATCCTAGACAGAAACTAGAATCAAGAAGACAATTGAAATGACTCTTTCCCTAAGTTTATCTCATTTTAATTATAGATATAAAAGATGGTAAATGAGCCTCTTACCTGTTCGGGAAATGCTTTATGAATATACTTTGTTGTGTTTCGATGCATCCTCTCAATGCTTGATAAAACCCGCAACCATAAACATAAGAAGGATCAAAATCATATGCGACATAAAAGTTCAAACAAACTTAACCTAATGATAAAGGAGATTAGGAATTGAAATTTCTTTAATGAACATGGAAAGAATTATAGACCATTCATCATTTTGATAAGACAATTCAATGGGGAAAAGCATTCATTTTTATTAATCAAAGATAAAGAAGAGCCTTACAACCTTTTCCTTGATGTAGTGAGGTTCCTCTTAAATGCATCCAATCTCCTCCTTAGGTGATAAGCTTTCCAATCTCAAACTAGAAGCATAATTTTATCTTTTCTGAGTTTTGACCCCCTCAATCCCTCTGCCCTCTAGTCATTTTATAGGCCAAGAGGAAGAAGTTTTAGACCAAAAGAGGAGGGTGAGATCCACTAATTTAGGGATTAGGGTTCCTTGAGGAAAGGAATTAAGATCCATCATCTGAGGGTTATAGCTCGAATAGGCATCACCTAAAAGCTTTCAGTTGAGATATATTCGACCAACTATGTTTCTAGAATGTACTTTTTTATTTTTACTTTCTTTAATTCACATGCATGGTCCACAATGGTAGATAGAGCGCAGTTTTGTGTTGTTCTCAGGAATACGTTTAGCGAATGCATAGAAAATTCTAGGGAAAAGCACGCAGGACCTACTTAACAATGTATACAAGCTATTTTTCCCAGATTTCTCATCTTCTTCAAGGTATTTTTGGTTGTTTGATCTCTAAGGGAGTTCAATTAAACATGTTCATGGATGGCGAGAAATCCGTTTATATCGATCAAGTGTCATGGTGACAAAATGATGTGTAATATATTTCCCCCTAAAGTGCGAAGTCTGTATAGTAATTTTAAAAATATTGAAAGCGCTTATCATGATAAAGATCAGATTAGAGACATGTAAAAAAACCTACGAGAACATTTAAGGATACAAGCAATATATAAATATATATATATATAATATATATAAATATATATATTATATATAATATATATATAATAATATTATATATATAAATATATATATATATATATATATATTATATAATATAGATATATTATATATATTCTATAATATATACATATATATATTACATATATAATATTATTAGAATATAAGTAATTATATATATATATATAATATATATATATATAATCATCACTGAGGTAGGCATTCCCATATTCAGAGTAAATGAAATTTTATGAATAAGTATGGAAAAATGCTAGAATCATATCGATAGTAGGCACAATATGGATGCAATAATACGATTATGATTTTGTCTACATGATCATGAATATAAAAGTCCTTGTAACCTGAATTGATGAAACTAGATCCAAGGTCTTGATCTTCATCTTCTCGATCTAGAGTACAAATCTATCCATGCAGGTGAATGTATCGAAGTCAAACATGGTAGAAACCACTTTATTACGGTCAATGATGCAAACCATTAATAAGCATGAGAGAAACCACCAATAATGATAATGGATATCAAGGTACTTCCAGTACAATCTATAAAGTGTGAATAGGTGATATGAAGTCGAAAACTCATAAAATCATTCGATCGAAGGCCAATGATGAGAACCTGTCATCGAAGGTGAGAAACCTACCACTAATGCATGCAGGCTTCAAGTTATTGAAGGTTTCTGGATCAACTTCCTAGATAATGAGTTGAAGTTGATAGGAAGCGAACCATCACAGGAAAGCCTATGACACGAAACATAGTTTCAAGTTTTGAAAAATAGTTTGCAAAGACTGACTTAAGGATGGCCGATGGGGTTGAAGACTAAAATTTTGAAAAGAACATGAATTGATGTTGAACTTATCTTGAACACATAACGACATGACAATTGACTTGGCAACATTTGACTCAAGGATAATACTCAAAACCAACTAAACAATTTTAATGGGGTTCAATTAACTATAAGACAAATGGATTTCCCAACCCGAATACTGGTGTGCTGGAGTGGCATGTTCAAGAGTGACACACTACCCTTATGATAAATGTAAAATGAATGCCTTTTCCCAATTTCCCCCCACCATTGCTGGTAAGTACCTCTTTATTTTTTACAAGCTTGAGGAGGATAACATATGATTGTCTTGTATGCTGATCCTTCATATGAGTCCATCGAAGTATTTTTAATGAACTCTAAGAAGGAATGGTTCAGTGTCATTATGCTTAACGAGTCCTATACTGTTTAATTTTTACGAGTCCAGTAAAGGGGTAACTCGATGTCATTTTCTTTTAAGAGTTTGAAAAAGACACAAAAAGGAAACTCATTAAGTTATTTTACCGTAAAATTTTAACGAGCCCGAAGAAAGGAAAGCTCGGTGTTTTTCACTTTTAGGGAGTCAAAAGAAAAAACATAAGTAGACTCTATCATGTTATTTTTTGTGCATTTAGTCTCTCAAGTCTGAAAAGGGATAAAGTAATATAAAAGAGAACTATATTGACCATGTTTGATCAACGTATACCTTTTTCGTAAACAATCCTAGCTTAGATTGTAAAAGGGGTAAACTTATACTGAGTGGACAATTGTTCATTTACTTTTAAAAGTTCGAACAATCAAGTAATTGACAATATTTTGATATTTCAAGAGTTTAAAAAGGGCTTAAAAGAGGACTTTAAGGTTTGACTTTTTGTAATTTTTAAGAGCATGAAAAGTGATAAAAGTCTGCTGAGAGCCAAAATGATTCGTTTTTACTCTATAATCTGTTCTGCACATTTAACTCAATAAATCATCATAGTTGGTCTGTATTAAGGTAAAAACATAAAATTTTCACTTTTAAAGTTCTCAATCATAAAAAATAATATTTTAATCACTCAAAAACTTATAAAAGTTGAAAAAGTAATTCATTTTTTACCATTTGAGGGCAGAGAAAAGGGATTTTTACCACCGAACTTCTGGGACTGATTCCAAGCCAACCAGTGGATGAAATTGCAAACTATTTCCTCCAAATAAGAGATCTCCTCACAATCTATCTTTTCATCCATTCAGATTTTCATTTTAGGCTTGTAATTTATTTTTTGGGGAGAGAATTTGTAAAAAATGCGCCCTCGTCTCTGCGCAGACTATCCCCACTGGGTTTGTGCAAGATGATAATTTTTTACATGCAGAAAAACATGGTCTATGCAAAAATATTCCCAGAAAACCACACAGTTGCTCCCTATTTGTAAAAGTCTAGCAGTGCAGGTGCCAAGAGTTTAAAAAATGAAGAAAATGAACCCCAAAAAATGTGCGATTGGCTTCAATACTGAATATAAATCCTTTTAAATGCTATTTCAGGTATATTGATTATTCCAAAATGGAATGGAGGGAGAGAGAACATGAAGCCAATGATTTAGCAGCTTTAGCAGATCCAGCTACCTCGCAGGTTTTGAGAACCTATGGCCTCTTGAATTATTGGCTCATTCCTGGGATGAAAGCTCAGGTAGATCTAATGGCATGGTTGGTAAGGACCTGGAATGTCTAGGAACAATGCTTTGTTATCATAGATCATCATGTTACCATCGATTCCGATGAAATCTACTTCTTGAATGGGCTTTCTCATAGAGGAGCCGATATTTCTTTATTTGGGCAGAGAACAGGAGGAGACACTATTGATGGGTATCTACGAATTTTTTGTGGGAACACACAACTCAAGGATGGCATAATTTACATTCAAACCATTAGGATCCTACCCTTGAGGACCATAGCTTTTATTGTCAGCAAGCTATGTGGTAGCGCAAATCATCATTTGGCGACACGAGCACAAATGCAGTCTACCATGGAATGATGGGAATCCACATTATTTAATTGGTGAGAGGCAATGGTTATGAACATGAAAGGAAAGCTAACCAAATGTAAAAATGAAAAACTGAAGAACTTCAATTATGGTGCCATTTTGGTTTCTTTTTCCCAAGAGAGGATTCCACTCCTTTGACCACAACATATTTTTCCGGATGAGGGAGGTCCCTAGGATCCACATATGCTAAGATGGGTCTCACTTATGGCACGTCATGGAGGTGATGGATTGATGGTAAGATATGCCCCTAAGTTTTTTTACTGGTCGGGCCAATAGATCATTTTGATTGAGGACTTCACATATGTAGGGATGGATTACAGAGGTGACCCTGATATCCCACTTCCAGCAGGGGTGTAGTGGGGTGACCTAGGTAAGAATTTCTCATTTTGACATGTTTTTTAAAATTTTAAAATTTTATGTGTTTTTTGTCTTCAAAGGATAATTATTTGAAATGCATATGTAGATGTGGGCCTAAATCGACCAGAAGGGTTGAGACGCTTTGACAGGTGAGGTGAGTAGCCTATAGCAATTGTGATAGTTAACCTAGATGCAATGTAGGCATTAACAAAGCTAGAACACAACCTAGAGTGGTTGAATTTAGACATCCCAGAGACTGGGACAAATGATATACCTCTTTGGTACCAGTGACACGTGGTTGGAGTTCCAGGATCACTTAGGTGATTGTTGCGTCTAGTTTCCCATGCCATAGTTTGCTATCATGAGCATCATCATGCTTAGCTGTTTAGTTTTTGGGTCACATTTTTATTTTTGTATCGGCATATTCAGATAATAAAGGCCATGGTGCCTTATGTCCTCGGATGGCATATTTTTGTATGATACACTTCTCTACAAACTTTATTCTAATGAAAACTACTACTTTTGATTTTAGTTTATCTTTAATCAATATGTGGATGAATATTGTTTTTACTTAAAAATGTCACAAATGTCTATTATGATTAGCCAGTGCATCAATTAATGTGTTTAAATTTCTTAGAATGTGTTGATATTCAATGTAATCAAATTGTCTTTCCAAAAGACGGACCTGTAAAAACATTCTTAATATTTATGAACTTATTATTACATAGACACTATGTAAATGTAATACTAGGATTTGTGAATCTAAGCTAAAAATCAAACATTGAATACCAAATGAGATGGCATCAGATAATAGTTCAATAACTGTACTATATTATGTTATGTTATTCGTTGTTTGACTAAGGCATATTCCATGAATAGAGACTAACTCATCACTAGGTGAATAAATAGTCCAGGCTGCGGAAGACAAATTCTAAGTACTACAACTAGCACCATCAGTAAAGCCAATGTAAGTTTGAGGGAACATCGACATATGAAAATCAATCACAAAACAAGATAAGCAAGAGAAGTAATAGGAAATTGTAAAATATTAACTATCTCACACACCTAAAAACTACGAATAATATACAAATCTCCACGAAATATTTTATGCATAATATTTCTTTAGGTAAATACCATTTCTAAGCTTTACTAAAGGAATACCGTCATAATCCACCAACTCATAGGGTCCTTTAGCTAATACATGTTTTATAATATAAGGGCCATGCCACATGGGCTCGAATTTTCCTGCGCCTAACTTGTCACGATCTTGATCATAAACTAAGACTAGGTCACCTTCTGCATATGAACGAGGATTCACATTTTAATCAAATTGATATTTAACTCATTTTTTATGAGCCTCTCTAGCCAATGTAGCCTCAAAACTAGTTTCGTCTAAATGTGCTAAGTGTAAAAAATGCTCTTCCTCTGCAGAGGTAGCTGGTAACAATTCAATGGCTAGTTTTAGAGATGGAATTTCACATTCAATCAGCAATACTGCCTCTAAACCATAAATAAGTTAGAAAGGAGTAAAACTCGTAGATGTTTTTGTAGTAGTACAATATGTCCACAGTGCCGGAAAAATCATGGTATGTCAGTTTCCTTTATGAATACCAACTATCCGTTTAATCATATTTGCTAAAACTTTATTGACGACTTCGACTTGACCATTTTCTTATGGATAATAAGGAATAGAGATATCATGGTGTAGGCTGAGTTGTGCTGATAGTTCAATCATCATAAAGTTATGAAAATGGCTACCATGGTCTGTAACAATAGCTTATGGAATGCTGAATTGAGCAATCACATGATTGAAAATGAAAATTGTTGCAGTTTCACCGTCGTCTTATGTAGGAACTCCTTTGGCCCATTTAATAAAGTAATCAACTACAAGGATAATATACTTATGCCCCTCGGCTGAGTGAGGGTTACAAGTGACGAAACCTATTGCCCATTTTGCAAAAGGACTGACAACTATAATAACGTGAAGAGGAGCTAGAGGCGCTTGCATCTTACGATTGTAGAACTGGAAATTATGGCATTTTCTAATTGCAGTTATGCAATCTTTAAACATGGAAGGAAAAAAATAACCAGCGCCCAATATATTTTGGGTAGTGGCATACCCAAACATATGACTACCACATGCTCTAGAATGATAATCATTTAATGATTTTTCAGCCTCTTGGTGAGTTAAACAACGTCGAAAGATAAAATCAACACCATGATGGTAAAGAGTGTCAGCAATAATATTGTATTGCTGGGATTGGTACCAGATTTGATGATGATGAGTTTGGGGTAACTCAGGTTGAAAAGTATGGGTTTGAAGATATATAATGATATATCCATACCATGGATCATACATACTGATCAGAAAGAGAGATTCATTAGCAAGAGAATCTTCTGCCACAAGTTTTGTGTCAGTGTGGGGAAATTCACACAATAATTAAGCGAAAACCAAATATTTATTTGATTTAGATATCTCAAACTCAAATTCAAATTCTTGTAAAATCATTATCCATTTGGAGTATTCCCCCCAAGAAATTGCTTGGTAAGAATATACTTCATAGGGTTGGAATCCGAAATGACAGTTATTTTTTGCAAAAGTATGTAGTGACAGAAATGTTGAATAACTTGAACAACTGCTAAATCTAGCTTCTCCACATGTGTGTATTTAATCTCAGTTTTAGTGAGATTCCTACTCAGATAATAAATCACATGTTCACTACTAGAGCCATTTTCTTAAACTAATTCCATGCCAATGGTGGCATCAGACACAACTAGGTATAGAAGGTAACCCTGATGATAATTAGGTGGATGCAACAATGATGCATTATTCAACGCATGTTTTAATGCATCAAAATATTTTTGAGCAAGCTCATCCAAAATAAATGGAATGCCCCTTTTCAATAGTCGGGTAAAACCCTGTGTCAGTTCAACATAGTTATGGATAAATCTATGAAAAAAGTTTGTTTTCCCTTGCAAACTAGGGAGTTGGCGAAGACTAGAAGGAGAAAGTAAATTCATAATTGCCTCTACCTTAAGGGGATTGACATGAATTCCTTCTTTCGAGACTATGAATCCTAGAAGTTGACCAGATTGTATGAAAAAAATTATTTGTATGGATTCAAGTGAATATTGTAGTGCCTGCATCTAATGAAAATTCCTTTCAAATGGAACAGGTGATCCTCAATTGAAAAGGGAAGACGAGACACAATGGCGCCGAAGGCTTTCGTATTCTCTGTGAACCTGCAGGTACCCGGGCGGGAGCAGCAGCACAGTGCAGTGTTTTACTATGCGACGGAAGATCCAATCCCACCGGGCTTTCTCTTTTACCGCTTCGTGCACGGTGACGACGCCTTCCGCAACAGCAAATTCAAGCTCCTGAATCGGATCGTGAAGGGCCCCTAGATCATGCGGGCGACCGTGGGGTACCACACGGCGTGCCTCCTGAGGAAGGCCCTCACTTGCCGTTATCTGAAAGGGGAAAATTATTTAGAGATCGATGTTGACATTGGCTCCTCGGCTCTCGCGTGCGCTGTGGTTCACCTCGCCCTCGGCTGCGTGACCTCCGTCTCCGTGGACATGGCATTCATGGTGGAGTCCCAGTCGGAGGAAGAGCTGCCCGAGCGGCTCATCGGGGCCATTCGTATTCAACAGATCGAAATGTCGTCTGCCCTCTATGCTGACCCCGCTGACAAAACCCTCGGAGGCTGCGGGTTCAAGAGGCGTAAGCTCAGCCAGGGCTTGCGGGGCCATGGCTCCGGGAAGGTCGAGGACGAGGGGGTTGGATACTCCAATACTGTGCATCGCCTCACGATTTCTGCATGCAAGGTTGGGGGGCTACGGGCTGCAGATCCGACCCACCTTAAATTCGTAAGGCCCAATCTTGGCAGATCTGGGTCGGATCTACCAGATCTGAGAGCCATACATTGTAGATCTTGGCCGGATCTACCCGTTTGGAACAAGATCCAGGATCATACAGCTCCCAGGCAACAGATCGGAAGGAATAGACAGCGACCGAGAAGAGGGCGCACAGTATCTGACATGCAAAAGAATCATTGTAGTTTTGGCTCAGATCCCTGCAATCTAGTCCATATCCGAGCACAGAGTCGATGTTCAAGGATTTCTCTGCTCTCGACTGCGCAGATCTGGTCCTCTTTCACCCTGACGCAGCGTTTTTACAGAGGATCCACAGATCCCTTCAAGGCAGATCCGCGTGGGGGAAAAATATATCTCAGGCAGAAGATTTCTTCTCACCTGCGGAACCCCCTGCGTCAAGAGGTGGAAGACTCAAAAGACTCTGGCCCCAAGCTGCTATAGAAATCTTCTAAAGATTCCTCTGCCCCCTTTCAGATTCAAATAGCACAGATCTCTGGCAAAACCGTCATGCAATGGGTAAAGCCAACAGATCTGGTACAGAATCTCAAAGCTAATTTGGAGCATAGGCTTGGGATCCCCTCAGCCCTTCAGAGACTTATCTTTCAAGGTAAACAACTCGAAGATTCTCTTCCTCTCTCTTCTTACAGCATAAAGAGAAACAACTCTCTAGTGTTCTCCTTTCGTTTAAGAGGAGGAGATGCAGGGCAATCCTCTTCTGCTCCTCCAAACTCCTACAAAGCTGCAGTCCGCCCTGAGATGCCAGCAACCCCGGAACCTCCCAAACCCAAGCCTTTTTTGGTTGACAAATTGGAGGAAGTTCCCTCTGTTGAGATCTCCTACCCTGATCTTGCAGACGACACCCAAAAATTCACTGAAAGGGCCATCATCTGCAGATTCAATGGGCTCTGGCCGCGCTCTCAGGATCTTTATGACTGGATCAAGGACAACTGGACTAACCGTTGCAAGGTTTATTTCTGTGCAAAGGGATATTTTATAGTGTTGTTCGATGACCTCGAGCACTGCTACAACGCCCTAGATGAAGGCCCTTGGTTCATGGGTTCAGCTGGCCTCTTCCTAACTCCATGGTTTCCAGACTTTGACCCAGCTTCAGCAGTGATCACTAAAGCCCCTGTATGGATCAGACTCCCAAATCTCCCAGTTCACCTGTGGCGCACAGAAGTATATAGGCAAATAGGCAATGCCTTGGGTCACTTTCTAACGGGAAATTACGAGAGAGAGCGGCAAGGGCTCTATACATATGCCAGAGTTTGTGTGGAGCTTGATTTAAGCAAAGGACTGCCAGAATACATCAATCTCAAGATCAAGGACTTTGTCTGGACCCAGTATATAGAGTACGAAAACACTGCCTTCCGATGCCGCCATTGTCACCTAACAGGGCACCTGCATAACTCCTGCCCATCGCTGTCAGCAAGAACGAAAAAGGGCCTCTTCGCTCATTCCAAGCCCAAGCGTTGGGCTCCCTGTCCACAGCGGCCAGCTGGAAGCTCCAGTTCCCCAAGTATGGAAAAGGAGGAAAGCGAGTCAGAACCAGATCAGACGCCTCAGCCGATGGATCCGCCCCCGGTCAATATGGGGCACACCCATGTCTCAGCTAGCTCCCAGAAACGTCCCCATGAGACTTCTTCCTCCGAATCAGAGAAGGAGTCCCCGGAGATAGAGAACTCCAGTCTTCAAGTTGTCCTTGCCCATTCTCCCCATGATGGCTGGACAAAAGTTAACAAAAAGAAAGGGAAAAAACATTGTGGTGTAGTTACTGACCCGCTGGGGTAATAGCCTGATAGTCAGTCTTTGCTCTTGAATCTTCTTTTGTAGCTCTGAGATTGTATCTTTCCTCCGAGACCGAGGTTGATGAGTCCATCATTTCCGGTCAGTCGGTCTCTTGTTCTTCCTATAGCTCTGTGTTTGTATCTTTCCACCGGGACCGAGGTTGATGAATCCATCATTTCCGGTCTGCGGGTTTTTTTCTTTTCCTGTTTGTACTATATTTTACTTAATAGATTTAGTCCTTACCGAGAAAAAAAAAAAAAACAGGTGATCCTCAATTTTCATTGAATGATTTGGTAGGTCATCTAAATAGGGTTGAACAATATGTTTGATATCATGAAATGTGTAAGACATTGCTCTTTGAAAAGTTGCGCCAACATTTTTCAAGCCAAATGGGAGTTTGCGATAGGAAAAGGTTCCCCATGGACAAATAAATGCAGTTTTATGCTAATCGACAGCGAGTATGTTTTTTTGATTGTAATCGAAAAATCCATCCATGAAAGAGAAAATCTCATTTCCAGCACAATCATCAACAATTTAATCGATATACAAGGTTAGATAGTTATCTTTGGGACAAGGTTTATTAATGTCCCTGTAATCGACACATAATCGAATAGTTCCTTGCTTTTTATTAATAGGTACAATATTTGATACCTAATCAGTTAAAGGAATGGGGTAAATGAATCCTGCATTTAATAGTTTCTCAATCTCAACTTTTATAGCGAAAACTTTTTCGTGAATGCACCAAACGTAATCTTTGCCTCACAAGCTTAGTATCTAGGTAAGCCTTGATTTAATGTATTACAATACTAGGGTCGATTCCTGGCATTTCTTCGTAAGACCAGGAAAAAATGTCGTGCAATTCCTAAAATGGGGCTTTATATGTCATAATCTCTTCTAAAGAACAAGAAGCTTCTATATGAATATTTTTATTAATTCCTAGTTTCACTGAGATGTATATTGGTACCATTGCTGATATGTTTCCTAAATTATTCTCAAAATCAGAGGAAAGTATAGCTATTAGATATTAAGGATAAGTAATAATCTCTGATGAAAACATAGACAATAAATTATTCTTAATTTTTTCAAGACAGGGTAAGACAAATGAGCGATGATGATGATCGTCTAATGGAATTTTGTCCAAAGTCATTACTTCCATAACATCTTCCTTAGTTAAAAATTATTTATCAAAAGGATCAGATATTGAAATTGGATCTATATGTAACAAATGAGAATATTCATTGATTATCGTATTCATTCGATCATTTTCAGATGTTGATGGGTTGGAAAAATATTGGACTACTTGATAAGCCAATTCAAAAGGACTGAGAGGAATCTCACTGCCATATAAGGTTAAATCCGACTCTAAAGGAACTTTCCAAGGATCTAAAGATTCAAAAGTACTTGATGTAATCATATTAACTTGGGAAACATTATGAGGATGATTTGGTGGAGGCAATGAAAAAGTTCCCATTAGAGATGAGTCTTTGAGAAGACGAACATCAATTTCTTCATATGGAGTAGTCGATTTTCCAACAAAAGGAATACTAGTAGAATTAGGGTTTGAAGTGCAATAGGACAATTGGTCTAATTTCACAAATTTTCCTTTGTGAGGAAACATGATTGTTCGAAAAAATGACGAGATCACTGCCGACATGGCATAAGTCCAACTTTGGCCAAGTAAAAGGTTATAGTCAAGCTGAGCATCAACTATTGGAAATATTGAGAGGGGGGATGAATCAATATTTCTTTTCAATTGTCATTTTTACCAGTGAAAACATTTATATTCAAAACACAAGATGAACAACAAGAATAAATGCTTTTATTAATATAAGCTTTGCAATAAAATAGATACAATAAATACTATATAATATATATAAATATATATATGATTCCAATTTGTTTCCAAGCACCAACTTGGACTTTTGTGAGGCTCCAACCTCCAGAGCACCAACTCTATTTTGTCAAGGCACCAACCTTGGACTTAAGAGTGCCAACTCCTAGGACACCAATCCTTCCAGTTCTGAGGCACCAACCTTAAGGGCTCCAACCCTCTACTGCAAACTGTCTAGATCTGCTTTGTCAAGGCACCAACCTTGGATATAGGAGCACCAACTCCAAGGACACCAAACCTTCAAACTTCTGAGGCACTAACCCCAAGGGCTCCAACCCTCTTGTCAAGGCATGTTTGATAGTAATGTTCTACTCTCAGAACTCTTGTTTACTGAGTTCTATCTATTTACAACTTCTCTTTAGTCTTCATGCTACAACTTCAATGGAAATTAGTTTTCATATGAAGAAGTCTATACAACTCTTCATATTGTCCACATAGAGTCTGCAATAGCCATCATGATCTCTAATAATGTCTCCACATAGCTTTATTGAGTCTACTATTAGCTGCACTAAGATCTGATTAATTCATTGCTAGTCTGAGCCTTTCATAGGTTCACCCGATCAACAGAGTTGCTCATCCATCAGCTTCCTCCTGTCCTACTGGATCTTTAGCTTCCTCTTGTCCTGCTGGACCTTCATCTTCCTCCTATCCTGCTTGATCCACTACTGCCTCTATTTTCTTCCAATTTTTCCAACCTCTAAAATTTCCTTCTTCTATGTTTTATATGCTTGATATGCTTGACCTTTGCTTCCTCCTTGCTCGCTTGAGCTTCGACTTCCTCAATGCTCGCTTGACCTTTAGGCTTCCCTCCTCCAGTCACTTTAGCTTCCATTCCACTCGCTCGTCCATCTATGCTCGCTTGATTCTTCGGCTTCTTGGTCCATGGCTTCCTCTGTCTATTTGAGTGTTCCAATACTCATAGGACACATAAAAATGGAAGAGAGGTTGAATTACAATAATGTTTTATATTAAAGAAAATATCAGAGAGGCCCCCTTTTATAATATTCATACAATATATATTAATAATCCCGCAATTGCAATCAGAGCTTTAATATGACAAGGCCTTAAGCCTTTAAACCCATGACCACACAACATATCAAAATACAGGGATACACATGGAATACACGGAGAAACCCTGCTTCGAAAAACTTAACTGGACTTCAAATATTTATTCACCCGAACATATATATATCGTCAAGTCCACACATCAAAGGCACCTCCACAATGCTACTCCTTCCTTTCTCTGATCTCCGATCAACCCTTCACCTCCATGATTAGCATTTAAATCACGACCGTCGATCTGGTGCTCAATCCGATGGTTATCGCTTATCCTGATCACCAACCAATCTGCTTGATCTCCATTGTTGATCTCCTTTTATTTGATTCGACGGTTGACATTGATTTCGTGTCCATATATATATATATATAATATATATATAATATATATATTATTATATATACTATATATTATTATATATTATATATATATATATATATATATATTATATATATCGGTGCTTTTAATGTGGCAAGGCTTTACAAGAGGCTTGCCATATGCGATTGATGCGATAATATATTAAATCAAATTGCAATGGTGTATTCGAGTCCACATACATATCACTATCGCAATTTTAACGTGACAAGGCTTAAAACACTGCGACACATAACTCCCGATATGGCGGACGCGATATATCATTAGGGTGTGATATAATAGGACCATCGGGTCTGCAACTATATATCGTAATCGTAGGTTTCAGGGGTGACAACCCTTTGAGGCTAGTGACATAGCAGATACGATATTACATTAGGGTGGTTTATAATGGAGCCGTGGCTCCATGTTATTATTGCATCTATATAATATATATACTCCTCCGTTCTTAACTCTGGTTAATGCGGACTTAACCCATAACCCTTTATCCCCTTTAATTCTATTATAACCCTCGTATAATGGGAATATACACAAACAAACGGGAACTTGCATTTTCTGCTTTTCCATAGCCTTGGTGCATTTATTGATTCTTACCTTTATCGGACTCATTCTCCACCGTATATTAACTCATGCTAGATCCAATGACTTGCATGAATTTCGGGCGAGAAATTTTCAAGGGAAATAACGACCCAAAAAAGTGGTTTTCTCTCTCCACCCTCGTGTTATGTGTTGCTCGATTAATGGAATCAAGTGATCTCCTCTAAATACCACTTACTGCCTAGCGTCCGCCCGAAAAACCACTGCCACTATTACAAATCCTCCTTTTGGAATATAACTACGTGCATTCACTTTGACTTTAACCCGATATATGTGGTTATATACTTTAACCCAATATATACTCCTCCATTCTTTTCTGGTCTGATATGACTCCATGATGGCTTCTGATGCACTGCTCCAATAGCTCTTCTCTAATATTCCTCCGATATCACATGATATGGCTCCTCTGTTAACTGCTCTTCCGTTGGCTTCTCCTCCTAATGCATGTTCCTATTTTTTCCTTCTAATGAATAATATGGCTCCTCTATTAACTGCTCTTATGTTGGCTTCTCCTCTAATGCGTGTTCCTCTTCTGATGCTCTTACTCATGGCTTGGCTTTCTGATATGCCTCTCTTGCTCTGATATTCTGCAATACTCCTCTGATGTGTTAACTCCTCTGATACTCTTACTCATGGCTTGGCTTTCCTAATGGCCTTGCTCCTCGGCTTCTTGCTCCTGTTTCTTCATGGATTTGATCTACTTCTCATTGGCTTCATGTCTTCATCTAATATCCTATAATATTTCCATATTGACGTCAATGACAATCTAGGTGAACAATCTCCCTCTTTTTCATTGATGGCTATATTCTTCTTCTCTCCCCCTTTGACATCAATGGCAAAGTAGTTCTCTGGGACCGCCCCTGTCGAACTGCTACTCTTCTTCATGAATAGTAGATCTTCATGGGTCTGTTACTCCCCTTGTCATAGTGCTCTTCTTTTTATGCAAGATAGAAGGAATGATGCTTTATCATCAATTAGCACATTATCCCCTCTTCATGTCTCAGAACTACTTTATCATGGCTTCAACAATGCTTAAAGATGCTCCACTTTAATGCTTTCAAACAGATTTCAAATAGCCACACACCAAATGTTCAAGTCCACATTTTTATGCTTCAATCCATATTTTGTTTTCTTCCACAGTGAAAATTAAGGGGCCTTCATAGTCCGATCAAGAGAAAAAATTGCCACTGAAATTGCTATCTTTCTTTAGATCCAAGTTTCTTTGTATTTCTATGCTTCTTCTTAAGTTACTGCACTATATTCCACTGCACAACATTCTCCATTCTATAGTCTTTTTGATGAGCCATCTTTTCCTTGTGTTCTTGAAAAAAAGGTATCTCAGCAAGTTATCTCCACAAGCAGATTTTGATATCCAATCTGTGACTGTCTTTTAAATTCTTTTTACTGATTGGCTTCCTTTTGCAATGCTTCAGTTTTGTTAGATGCTGCCAACTACTCTTGCTTCATGGTTCATTCCCAAATATATCTGTTTGTTTGAAGGTTGCCTCTATTTGTGTCTGTAATCTACTTGTTCTCACATCAAATCCCTGAGTCGAAACATTTAACATCTGTAATAACAGGACCATAGTTATTTGCCCTATTTCTCTACTATTAGATGACCTTCTCTGTTGCTCCAATTACTACTTAGTGATCAAGTGGAAATCATCTTCAACAACAGTTCAAAGAATAGTGAAGAGATCAATTATTCAATGGAGTGCTCCTGAGAGATGATCTTTCTTAAAGAATGATTGTTAATATAGCTCGATAAGGATTTAATAAGGACCCTTTCACTAATAGCTTTTGCAATAATGATCAAGAATCAGAGGCTCCCCCTAATTGTATGCATCATCTCTTTTGGTAGAGTCTTCTCATCAAACGCTTAGATTATCAAAAATTAGGCCAATAACATGTGTTGTTGGCTGGAGAGTTCAAGAGACTTTTGGATTGTATTTGCTTCCTTCTCCATACTTGTGTAACTTTCTTCTTTGGCATAGTTCTAGCTTGTGTAAGAGACCAAGTTAGTTACAATCACATGCCATATGACCAATGTTATGACACTTGAATAATTCTACATTGTTCATGAATAAGAATTCATGATTTCTTCCTACAAAATTGTTCCTTGGAGATTGTTGTGGACCATAATATCTATCTTTATGATATGGTTGGGAACCATAATATCTATCTTTATGATATGCTTTACAATATTTTTCCATGTGACCAAAGTTTGTACAAGCATAACAATAACCAAGAAATAAACTTTGGTACCTGGGAGATGGAGATTTCCTTGATGTACTTCTAAATTATTTTTGTCTTGAGATCCTTAGATGATAATGATTGATTATGGCATCCTTGACATTATCTACATTTCTTCTTGGAGCAAGATTTCTTCCATTTTTTCCTTGATCTTTCTCCTTGCCTTTACTGGAACTGGGAGCATCACCATTTCTTTTTGGCTTCTTCACATCCCTTTTGTTTGAAGCATTATCATTCTTGTTTGAGGATTCACCTACATACCCAAGACCTGATTTATCAAATGGACATCTTTGATGGCTGAGCATGTCATCCAAGGCTTGAGAGCTCTTCAAGGTTTTGTTCATCCCTTCAACCTTTTTCCTGAGGAAGACAATCTCTTCTTCCAATATTTCACACTCATTATTCTTCTTAGCAAGTTGTTTCTCAATTTCTTCCTTGATATGAGCAGTTGCATTTGCTTCTATTTTAAGGGAGATGATATTTGACTTCATTTTGAAGATTTATTCATTTTCCTTTGCTAGAATGCTCTCCATTTCTTCCTTGATCCTTGTAGCTTTACATGTTTTGGCCTTGATAAATTTGATGTTAGATTTTAATTTGAAGACTTCTTCATCCTTTGATTTTAGTTGACATATCATGGTGTTTCTCTCCTTTTCTGCTTCACCGACTTGTTCTTCTATGATTGTTAATGCTTCATTATCTTCTCAGCTCCTTGTGCTAACTTTCTTGCTTCTTGTAGTTGACTTGACAAGGTATCTTCCCGTTTCTTTGTTTTATCCAATTGATTAGTCATGGATATGACTTCTTCATGCTGCTTTCTTTTTCTTTGATGAAATTCCTTCTTAAGCTTGGCAAGCTCTTCATACATTTCTTGTACTTGAAGCTGGACAAGGTCAACTTTCTTCCTTGTTTGGTCTTGGTCACCAGCTAGTGCTTTCTTCTTAAGTTCCTTGCTTTCCTTATACAAATTGATAATCTCTTTGATGATAGCTGTAAGTTGAGCGAGGAGATATTCTACAAAATCTTTTTCATCCTCTTCATCTTCTAGGTCTTCTTTAGCCTTGATATCATCATTCTCATTTTCAGCTTCTATGATGGGTTTTGGATTTCCTTCTTGATTTCCATCATCTTCTTGACTGATGGTCATGGTCAATGCTACTTTTGAGTGAAGGTCATGAAGTTTGTCCCATATACCCTTTTTCGATGAACATTTTCCTAAATTGTTCTTTATAGAATTAGGTAGCCCATTCAAGATTGCCTTCATTTCTTTTTCATTGTACTCCTTGGATTCTCCATCCATCATGATATCAACAAACATTGATTTATAGATTTCAATTCCGTAAGTCTTTAAGAAATTCCTCATTCTTGCTTCCCATATATTAAAGTTTCCATTGAACCATGGAGCTGGTATACAACAAATTGACCTCCTCATCAACTTAGAGGGGAAAGACACGATGGTTGAAGCATAGACCACAATCACAGGCCTTGATTCCACGCTAACACTGGCTACACACTAACAACCTGCTTTATAAAGCTTGTCTGCAAGCCTAAGGGTGCGTTAATGACCCTACTAACTCAAGTTGCTAGTATGGGAACAACGTTAGTGAAATTTTGTGAAGTTATAAGGGTTAAAGGAATGAAATTGACTCATAAATATCTAGATATTTATTACTAAATTACTTAAGAAAAGAAAGGAAGCATCCAAAATCGACCTATTTGGAGGATTTCTAATCTAAAAGAAGGAGGCAAATGGGAAAGAGCTGAAAATAATGACAACTTCATTGCTTTGCCCTAGGGAAATCAAGGAGGAACTTGGAAACCCTAACTAAATTGCTACATAAGCAATGTTAGGGCTATGGTGATAGGGGTCAGAGCATTTGAAAGGATAACATACTTGACTGTTGAGCATTGTCTCAAATCATAAGAAGTTGGCAAGAAGGGAGAGAGAGAGAGAAGCTAGAGGGGTAAAGGAAGGTTGATGCAACAGATGGTTGTAATCACTCTTCCAACATTAATATAAAACTGCAGTTGTATTATCTACTCTGTGGTGTTGGTACTATCATTCATTCAGTTGTTTGTCCAATACCTTTTAGCATGAGTAGCTTAGTTATGTGTAACTAGATGTTCTTTTATGTATTCATGTATTAGTTATCAGAGTTGTATGCTGTGATTATGCTTGTCTCTTCTATGTGAAGGAATTGATCTGGAGCCAGCTCAAGGGACTTCCGCCTAGCTGCATTGTTCTCTCCAGTAAATCTGCACGAGGCTTGAGGTAATCTAATTCTCATATTTTGATAGTTAGTTATTACTTATGAATATGCATGTAAGTTTGTGACGGTTGCAGATAATCTTACAGTCTGCTGAAGGTCCCGGGAAGACCTTTGAGGGTATCATCATACTCCATACACCATGCATTTTATCCTATAACATAATTGGCAACTCCACTGGGGACTATATGTCTAGTTCCCGGTTTGCCCAGACAATTCTCGGTTTTCTCCTCCTTTAAGTAGCTCCCTATACTTCTGCATTCCCTTTCTGACCCACCAAAAACCTTGTCGCATCTTGCCTACATGTATTCATCACTAAATCTAATCTAAAAAGCCCAATTTTTGACTGTTTTCCCACACTAACGCAGGTTAGCAGACTACACAATGCTTTATAAAGCATTGTGTCTGCATACAGACAACTTTAGTAGACCTATTAACTCTTTGTGGCCACTATTACAGAGTGTTAGTCTCCCAAAACTTGATTTCCAACTGTGTTTGTAAGCCAAAAGGGATGGGAAGCCTTCTCATGGACTAAAAGAAGATCTGTTATTGCATTTTGTTAGGAAAATAGGTGTCCTAAAAAGTTTTTTTTTGGGAAATAAGTTTTGTTTTTATTTCTTAAAATCATTTTTTATGAAAGAAAGATCTACATTTTTTATTCATCCAATTGTTTATCTGGTTAAAAGCTTCTCTATTTTGGTTCCAAGTAGTTGTTAAGAGACATTGGAAAGAAGTCCTTTGGTTGTGCATGTGTTAAATGACTAAGATGCATGGAAAGAATATGAATATGTGAAAAACTCTCACTTGTAGAATACAACTTGTTTTCATCGAATTGATTTTTTTTTAAAGCATTGTCTTGTGCATAATTTATTGAGTTAGAGTCTCATCACATTTCATACGTTAACTCCCCTACCAAAGACATAATCAAGTACACATAAAATTTACCTAAAATAAATCAGTAACTCTTTATTGAACAAACAAGCATTAGTGCAGGTTAGAATCTTGGGATAGGCAATGTGAGTAAACTGCCCAAGATCATAAACCAAACTAATGTCATTAAAAGAGAGAAAAAATCCTTTTGCACTCATACTACCAGGACCACTCCAGTAAAAGAGGAGTAAAATAAGAGACAACATTGGACTTTAAGTGAAGGTAGACCGCCTTCTCTTACAACTCCTTTGGGTATTTTGTGTATTGGGGATCCCTTCGGGGATTTCGAAGCTGAGTCAGGGACTCAGGTATCCTGCCAACACATCATACTATCTACAACTATGTCCCCCCTGGTGGTGTCTGTGATCTGAGGTATCTTTAGTGGCCAAACTTTTAGGGACTTACACAAGGTGATCGGGATGAGCTATCCCGGTACCTAACACAGATGGATCTACTATGTCTTCAGTTTTTGTGAGGGTGCTCGTCTACACAAGAGTACTTGGCCCCTCAATTTGAGGTTCAGGAGAAGCTCTAGAGTAACTGTAATTGTACATTTGGCCAACCTTCTCTATCATTCATTGAGATACTAGGTTTCATCTCCAGGGATTGGTGCTTATCAGACAGGGTAATTTCCCTCTATTTGCTGATTGATCGACTTAGTGTATTTTTTATATTTGTTTTAGGCCCTCACGTGTTATCATTTTGAGACCTTAACAAATATCGCGATAAAATTTATTGATAAAAATTAACAGTCACCGTGGCTACATCCGGCCCTCGTCGTTAATCTAGACGATTGCTAGGACTTCATCCACTCATTATGGAAGATCCGCCGAGCTCTAGTGAACCAAATTTCCCATCTTCGGGGAATCAATCTCCCAGATCTCACACAAAATTTGTTTGGATAACCGATGATTGAAGTTTGCTGGAGAATTTATTTACCTAAGGATTCCTTCATCCCTTAAACCCTCTGCTCACAAATCTGTTGGACCAACTTTTAATTCCAGCAGCACTTGTACTTCCTACTTCGGTAGTTGGAAAATTTCCATCTATCCCATCGACGACTAATGGGTCGTGGGACTTTAGGGACAATTTTGGTCCTCCACCACTTCCCCAGTTGACAGTCACCACAACACTATTGATGGTGAGCCCCACTATCCCATTTGTCCTAGGTACAACCACTCACATGACACCCTCTACGAGTGGAACCCAGCCGATGCCATTTTGCACCCCTTTAGTGTCAAACTGTATACCTTCGACAAGTGCTACATACAACGCTCCCTATAATTCTCAATATAGAAATATGGGTGCAGTTCCCATCCACTAACAATATGGTCGGCCGCCATTGTACAGTTCAAACTCCCAGATTCTAATATTTGAGGGCATTCCCAATATGCACATGCTAGTAGGGACTAACAGTTCCCCCTTCTTTCTCATGCATGCATGGTCAGTCACTAATTGACATGAGCATTCCTTATGTCAATCAAGGACAAATGGTTAGTTCTGTGACAGGCGAGAATCCTCAAGGAGGTCCCAACCAATCCATGGGGGCACCCTACTCACAAATTCAAATGAGTCAAGGGGGCATCACTTATCTTGGGGGTAATTCTATACCCCAGTATCAAAATCCCCATGGAAATCCACACTACAATGCCATACCTCAAGGAAACCACAATACCATGCATCCCATGTATAATATTGGGACTCAAATGATGGGAGGACCGCAAGGTTCCTCATGTCATATGTCATCGCCTTGGTCTGAGTCGAGGGCACCACATAATCTGCCTTTCTTGGCAACATTGGATATCCGCGACTTGTACAAACTTACAAATGACCCCATCTATCATAACATACAATGGCCACCAATCCTACATAAAATACCAATAGACATCCCCAAGTTCGATGGGAAACAAGGGGAGGATGTGGGCACTCATATCACCACCTACCATCTTTGGAGTGTTTCTAACTCCATGGTGGATGATAGCTTCTAGTTACATCTTTTTCCCCGCACCCTCATTGGCAACATAGCTAAGTGGTACATTGAGTTACCACACATGTCACTAAATACCTTCAATGCTTTAGATGGAATTCTTAAAGCACTTCTAGCTACCCATCCGCTATGAGACTGGGACAGAGATCCTCACTTCATTACGTCATAATACCACCACCCACATCTTTGATCATATACATGAATGGAGACATAGGCGGAGGTTAGTCAAAGCTCCCCTCCCAGACTATCTCTTAGCGAACTAGTTCTGCAAGTCCCTACTCCCTCAAATCACTAAGGATGTTGCCTTAGGTGGTGCGGTCACAGAAGACCAATCCATACGTCGTGCCCAACACTTAGATTTGATATATTCATAGTTTGGCACTCTTTACGACATAATCCCGAATGCCCCTCACAACTCGAATACTTCCACTACTACCAAATTGACTAATCTTCCTACCACTACGATAAACTTTGTGCAGTGTACACAAAATCCCGGTGGTAAGAAAAAGAAGAATAAGAAAAAGACCGCTCCTTTTGAAGAGCAATAAGCAAAGTAGCAAAACCAAAAATAGAAGGCCTTTGCACCTCCTGATGATGAAAAGGATAAATCTGCTAGATTTCCCTGCAAAATCTGTGATGAAGACCACATGACCTACTGCTGCCCACATCTTCAGGAATGCACATAATACATTGCTAAAAAGGATACTAGCCGAACTCTTGTTGTCTTCAAAAATCCTTTCCCCCTCAACAGCAGCAAAACCTTATTGCAAACCAACCCATACAAGGGGGCAACGATGGTTTTCAACATCCTTCAGTTGGTGAAGGATCTTCTACCATTTACACATTTGAAATGGCATATCTACAAACATGAGCCAAATCATATGGAGCTCCTGTTGCTCATGTAGAGGAACCTTCCTCAAGTCAATGTAGGTTTTAACCCCGTACAGAAATTACCTGCATACAAATTCTAAAACACAGAAAAATAAACAATGAGAGAGCATAACACATAAAACACATATACACAAAGATTTTTCCACTGGATCCCAAAACCGGGACTACTAGCTTGATTTTTTATTATGTTCCTTTCAATGTTATAATACATATTTATACATGCCGAAGCATCCAATGCCATGGACCGAAAACCATTGCATCCAATACCATGGACTGAAAACCATCACGTCCAATACCATTGACCGAAAAACCATCGCGTCTAAAAAACGTGTGCAAAAAATCATGCACAAAACCATAGGTGGGTCCGCCCAACCTAACATAGGGTCCAAAATCAAAATTTTCTGGGGCGCTGCCCCAGACCCCATAAAGTGGGGTTACAGTACCCCTCAAACCTCCTGTTAACTACGTGGAAAGAATATAACACAACTCAACATTCTTCCACTTCTTGTTTTCTTTCCACAGGGGGCCATAAGAGAGCTTAGTCATTTTTCCAGCCCTGAAATGCCCATTGCTTCTCTACACCATGAGAACTTCTCAGAGCTCACAGATATTTTCAATGCATCTGCAGTATTATTCAAAGTGTCCACCTTTACCAGCAACACCTTTTTGTCTTCTATCATATCCCTCACAAAGTGATATTGAACATCAACGTACTTTGTCTTTGAATGATATGCAGGGTTCTTTGCCAAGAAAATTGCACTTTGGTTGTCACAGTCTATCCTTATAGCTTCCTGTACTAACCCCATACTTGAACACAATCTTTGCAACCAAACTGCTTCCTTGCTTGCATGAGTGGCTACCATGTATTCTGCCTCTGTAGTTGATAGTGCCACTACAGATTGTTTCTTAATCATCCAACTAACTAAACCTCCAAATGGGTTAAACACATACCCACTTGTAGATCTTCTCTGATCCAGATCTCCATCCCAGTCTGCATCAACAAAGCCACGAATATCCAACACTTTGTCCAATCCTGGTATTCCTTGGTAGCAGAAGCCATAATCACTAGTGCCACGCAAATACCTGAAAACTCGCTTCACTGCTGTCCAATGCGCCTTTCCTAGTTTGACATAAACTTGCTCAATACTCCCACTGCATGTGCAATATTTGGTCTAGTATAGACCATTGCATACATTAGGCTACAGACTGCACTTACATATGGAACACGAGACATATCATCTTCCTCTTATTGTGTCTTGGGACACTGTTTAGCAGATAACCTCACACCTACAGGAATAGGAACCTTCACCGATTTACTATCTTGTATATTAAACCTCTACAATATTGTCTCGACATACTTCCTCTGGTTTAACCAGAGCTTCCTCTTTTTCCAATCCCTTTTAATTTCCTTTCCCAAAATATAGTTTGCAGCACCAATATCTTTCATGTCGAATTTGGAGGACAATTGGGTCTTCAAATCCTGGATAATTTCTGTCATTTACAACCAGCAACATATCATCCACATACAAGACCAGATAAATAACACGGTCACCAATTAATTTAAAATACACACAATGATCTGCTTTGCTTCTGGTGAAGCCAAGTCCCCGTATAAATGTATCAAATTTCTAATACCACATCCTTGGTGATTGTTTTAACCCATACAAAGACTTCTTTAACTTGCATACCAGTTCTTTCTTACCCTTCACCACAAATCCTTCAGGTTGTTTCATGTAGATCTCCTCTTCCAGATCCCCATGAAGAATTTTTGTCTTCACATCCATCTATTCTACCTCAAAATGAAAAGCAATAGCAACAGATAAAAGTAATCTAATAGGAGTTACCTTGGTAACAAGAGAAAAAATATCACCAAAATCAATTCTTGGCACCTAGGAATAGCCTTTTGCTACCAATCGAGATTTGTATTTCTTCACTTTTCCTTCTACATTTGTCTTCTTTTTAAACACCCATTTGTTGTTAATGGGTCTCCTTCCAGCTGGAAACTCCACCAGATCCCAAGCCTCATTTTTGTGCAAAGATGCCATTTCATCAACCATGGCCTCTTTCCAGAATTTTCCATCCTCTGAATCCACTGCTTCCTTCACAGTTCTAGGATCATCATTAATAATAGATAAAGCAAAATTTGAATAGAAAGAAGATGGATTATACCTTTCTGGCTGCCTTATTTCTCAAACTGATCTTCTTACACCTGAAGTTTGTGGCTCTTCAGCTTCTGATTCCTCCTTTACTGTAGATTCTGATTCTTCCTCCTTTAGCTCAAACTATATCTTCTCAGGTTCCTTTGGTTGGAATTCATGTTTAATAACATCTTTGACCTCTCTGAACACCACATCTCGGTTGTAAACAACCTTCCTTGTTACTAGGTTCCAAAACTTATAACCCTTCAAACCATCCTTATATGCAATAAAGATGCACTTTTCAGATTTACTATCCAACTTGGTTCGTTTCTCCTTTGGAACATGTACATATGCATCACATCCAAATACCCTCAGATGTGAAAGAGAGGGTTTCTTACTAGTCCATACCTCTTGTGGAGTCTTATCCTCCAACGTTGATGAAGGTGACTTGTTGACCAAGTAACATGTAGTATCCACCGTCTCTACCCAAAATTCCTGTCCTAACCCAGCACCAGTGAGCATGTTTCTTTCCCTTTCCATCAACGTCTTATTCATTCTTTCTACAAATCCATTTTGATGAGGTGTATATGGAGTAGCTTCTGCCGTGCTATACCACACTTCTTACAGAATTCTACAAATTCCTTACTGAAAAACTCTCCACCATTATCTGTCCTCAACACCTTTATCTTCTTCTCTGTTTGGTTTTCCACCAGAGCCTTGAATTCTTTAAACCTGTTAAAGACTTCATATTTCTCCTTAAGGAAATATATCCATGTATTCCTTGAGAAGTCATCTATAAATGATACATAGTAAACGGACTTACCCAATGATGGAACCTTCACAAGTCCCTCTCTCCAGAGATGACTAGATTTTCTGCTCCACTTTTAGGAACCATAGAACTGTTGCACCCATCAACAACAGTGCTACCTTGCAGCTTGTACAGAGTTCCAGTCCGAACACCCCGCATCAATACCAGTGCTCCCCAAACCATCTTGCAGGTATCCTTCTCAAACATTGTTTTTACATCTGCATCATCCAACTTGCTTACAAAAATCATATTTCTGGCCAATGCAGGAATATGTAGAACACCCAGAAGTGTTCTAACCCTTCCGCCTTGTGACTTCAACTTTAATTTTCCGCGACCAATGATTCTAGCCTTCCTGTCATCCCCCAAGAAGACATCACCACCATCATATTTCTCATCCTCACAGAACCACTCTCTATGGGGAGTGAAGTGAAAGGATTCACCTGAGTCAATCAACCATGCCTCATGATCTACATGTGTACTTGAAGAAGCCAAGTAAACATCCCCACCTTCATCTAAGGTGGTTTTCACCTCTGTAGAAGGAGCATCATCAGATCCCTTTCCTTTATCAGGAGCTTTAGATTTACAATCCCTTTTGAAGTGCCCTTCCTTTCCACATTTCCAGCACACCACCTTTATAGGTTGTCCTGGAGATTTAGATCTCCCACTCGATGACTTATTTTTGTTTCTATTCTAGGACCGTCCTCGTATAGACAAGGCATCACCATTCTGGCTCTCTATACTTTTCCATCTCATCTCCTTCGTCAACAACGATGAGACTATTTCATCAAAATGCAAGTCAGTTGCATTGCTACCTATTTCAATAACTAGACTATCCCACGAATCTGGTAGAGAACACAACAAACTGATGCACTTATCTTCATCTGAAATTTTAAAATCAACAGATGCTAACTGACTTACCACAGTATTAAACACATTCAGATGCTCTGTCACCGAGTCTCCATTTTTCATCCTTAGGTTATACAGTTTTTTCCGCAGGAACATTTTATTCACCAGAGACTTAGATTGGTACAAATTCCCTAACTTATCCCACAAATCCTTTGCCATAGCTTCCCCTAATACATTCAACAATACTGAATCTAAGACACATAATCGTATTGTTATCTTTTCCTTCCGATCCAACTTCTTCCATTCTTCATTGGTCACTCCCGTTGGTTTAGTACCTAGATCTACCGCGATCCATTGATCTCTATCCACCAACAGATCCTCCATCTTGAGTTTCCACAACTCAAAACTCTGACCATTAAATTTCTCGATCTCTACCTTTCCACCACTTGCCATCTTCTTTCACCACCAAAATCGATCTCGCAGATCTCCCACTGAACAGGGTCTACCACAAGCCCGAACAAAACCCCTCAGCAACAAAGGCATCCCCTTTAAGCCAAAATCAACTCTGATACCAAATTTAGGTTTTAACCCCATACAGAAATTACCTGCATACAAATTCTAAAACACATAAAAATAAACAATGCGAGAGCATAACACATAAAACACATATACACATAGATTTTCCCACTAGATCCCAAAACTAGGACTACCAGCTTGATTTTTTATTATGTTCCTTTAAATGTTATAATACATATTTATACATGTTGAAGCATCCAATACCATGGACCAAAAACCATCGCATCCAATACCATGGACTGAAAACCATCGCGTCGAATACCACTGACCAAAAAACCATCGCGTCCAAAAAACATGTGCAAAAAATCATGCACAAAACCATAGGTGGGTTCGCCCAACCTAACATAGGGTCCAAAATCAAAATTTTCTGGGGTGCTGCCCCAGACCCCATAAAGTGGGGTTACGGGTTGTTATAGACATTTTTGGGCACTTCAACCCCAATCACAAATGTCCATAAACTGAGGGCTCTTAAGTCCCTAAAAGTGTTGCTTCATTTCCTAAAGGAACAAGGTCAACTGATTACATCATCTCCCAGAAGTTATCCACTGAAAACTACTCATAAATGGTCAAAACTGGACCATACTGAAAGCTCAATGCAGAGGGTGTGATGGATATCACCTTCCCAATGTACAGGGTGCGATGTATACTGTTTTTCTCCTCTGTAGGGTGCGATGGTCGGGAATGGACAAATGACAGGGACAAAAATGCGAGGTGGAAGATCATGGAATCTTCTAGAAGCTTCCCCTCTGACACTTGCCACTCCATTTTCGACCAGGGTTGAGTAAGAGATCATCATTATCCAAGTGGAAGTAGGAACTATCAGAGAGAGGACACTAATCAAGATCCCAAAAGATGACTCACCTGTCTGTAATCATCAATATATGGATCCCTCATCACAGAGATCCAGAGGCTGGAATTTTGTAACTTATAGAGAAGTGTTGTTGGTATTCTGGTATACAGTCATAGTGTTGGGTGATTTTGCTTTGCTTGAGGTGAAGAAGGGCTTCCTAGCTGGAGGATGATGCTGGGTCAGAGCTCATGGTTGTAATCCTCTTGCT